>VCRD01002778.1:15566-40948 GCA_006783055.1 Trinorchestia longiramus
CAACGCCACTACCACCAACGCAACTACCACCAACGCGACTACCACCAACGCAACTACCACCAACGCAACTACCACCAACGCAACTACCACCAACACAATTATTACCAACGAAATTGTATTTTTGGGAGTGATTGCAATTTGTAAACATATCAAACTTTTTACAAATAACCAAATTATTTTTGGTGATCTTTTATACGTCTGGCAAATTTGGAATATATTTTCTTCCAGTACGCTTTTCAAAATTTAATGTGAGCACCTAAACCAATTATTTTCATGACTGTTAAGTGTGGGTACAAAGTGACATCTTTCAGTCAATGTTATTTCACACTCTGTGTTCTAAAGTTAACACCAACATCAACATTTACGGTAAATCGACACTGGCGATGTGAAAAACTCACATACAAGAACACAGTAACCTCATCACGTGCATACGCAGTTCACCCCCTATCTTTCATCTCACTTCTTCTTCTATGTGATGTCTATTTGGGGCTTCGAAAACTAGTCCTTGTAGCCCCAGTTCAGAAGGTAGGTTAAGTTTTTCCTTTGTTTACAATTTGTAGAACCAGTGAAGCGTGGTAAGGGATCAGTGAAAATTCTTTTCACCCCACTTTCAATTCTCTCTTTCTTCTAGTACGCTCTGAATCAAACTCTTCTTTTCCGCTATTCTCTACTAACACCGGACCCCCTCTTCCTCCCACACACACCAGCGAGATGACGGGCAGATGCCGGAGTTTTGCCCTCACGAGGAGTAGTTGTGTAGCATACGCCCCAGGAAAGAGGATTTAGTCCACAACTTACCCTTATCTTCCACAGCACACTTTCTCGACCACCTCATCGAGCCACTCCAGATGTCGTTGCCCTGACAGAATGTATCTTGCATTCTTTCCTAATCTTGCACTGCATGCTAAACACACAGTAACCTAACCAGAATGTTCATAGCAATTACTGACAAAATTATATACGCAGTACCTTGTTCGATGTAGATTATCTAGATTTTTCTAGTCGTGTTTGCCAATAAGGAACTTACAGTCACCATAAGCTTTACTGTATATGAACCAATATATGATTAAAATTGAGCCAACAAGATTGTTAAAACAGTGAAAAAGCTTTGAGCCCACGACTCGCTTCCTGTTGTGTTTGCATTATTAAGTTTTCTGCCCATAAGTTAACTTTAATGAACATCATAATTTTCTTAGAAGCCTTTTCATCTCATTTAATTAAGATTTTGAGGTAGTGCACAAGGTGTATTGTGGTATATAGTATGAATTGAATAAGAAACTGCCAGAGTTATATTCCTTGCAGCCAATATCACGGCTGAGAACAGGAGTCGGCAAAACCAGGTAATCGTTTTTAACTATTTTTGGGAAGATTTTTGCGATCGGAGTTGATCGAAATCATCATTGTTTACAAACGATGGCATGGTGTTTGTTATAATGAATTTTACTATGTACCAACATATGATAATTTTGAAGATATTCCCTCTTATTGTGCTATAATACGGACCATACTATAATTAAATTAAAAATAAGTCATCATTGTAGTCACACATGTTTTGTATGTCAACTATTTAATCCTGACTTGAAAAAGAATTGATTAATGACTAACATATATTCTAGTATGAACGCATTCATTATTAGGTAAACATTGAGTGTTTCACCAATACAATCAACATCATAAAATCAGATTTATTTTTTTAAGCGTTATCTTAATCTTGAATTAAGGGTTTCCCAATGTGTGTAATTGGCGTGAAACAAAAAGAAAGGTAAACCACAGGTAACAGGATAAATTTGTACTGTAAACTTCAAAAACTTACTTCACTGATAAGATTTTATAATAAGGTTTTAGCATTACTCAAAGAATATGCTATGAGATTTAATCTGTCATTGTAATATACATGTAAATGCGCTTGAAGATTTCTATTTTGTCCGCTGGCTTAGTTTTGGTCTTCTTTCGCATTCTTTTGTGTGAAATTTATCTTAACCTGCAATTTTAGTATCTATCTCTAAAAGTAACTTCATTTCCAATTGAGTATATAATAGATACATTGGGTTTTCAAATTCTTAATGCTAACAACTTAAGAGTAGTGATGATGCTTATCGATAAAATCTTAAGGGTAATATTGATGCTCATAATAAAATTCTCGTCCTCTGTGCTGTAACTTGGAGTAGAGGCTCGTAGGGGCTTTTCAATGAGCGTGGTGGAGACTTACTTAGTCTATTACTGACCCCCATCGTTGCAGCTGCTGGGTATGTTCTCGTCCAGTAATGGTCAGTCACAAACAGTACAAGGTGGTGACAATATCGAACCCTGGTCTTCCTGCATCCCAAGCGGATACGCTCACCAGTCGATCAACCTGTGTTAAAGAACAGTTAGTTTCAAATTAGCTAGTATCTTTTGCTGTACGTTCATTAGTGAATGAACTAGAATAACCTTATATGTTACATCTTTAAGCATATACATGACACAAGTGTTATTGTGAGTACTCCAGGTTATATTTTTAGTTTTAAGCTGATCCTCGTGTCTTTGCGTTTCACTCTCATACATCGATCAACACTGTTCTGCACTCCTGGGATATATAAAGAGAAGTGTTCTCACGTATATTCCCTTTGGGAACGTATAAACTGATTTTTTCTTTATTGATGTTTTATTACCGTCTGTTCAGGCTCATATGCGTTCCAACCTGATACCTCCCTGATATACAAACACTCATTTCGAAAAGCCTTAGCCCTTAACCGACAAGCGCAGCAAATTTGCTACACTAATTTTAAATTGATGTACAGCAATAAATAGGAATGATGTCTTGTGTGTGACGGCTGTAGCAAATACGCCGCACGTTCTATATTCGTTCTGAACACGTTTGATACGGCACACGTTTGATACCAGGTTTCGCTAGACGGCCCCACCCAGTTGTAAGCAACCTGTTATCGGCAAGTAATGTTAGGCAATGCTCGAGTTCATTGTGGATGTTTATCTCCGAATGGAGGAAAAGCAAAGTGAGTTATGTCTTTAAATTATATTTTTTGTATGCATGAATGTTTCATAAATATATAGAGATAGTGAAATGTTTATAATCAAGTATTCTATGTGCCAAGTGCCCGTCAGTTCCCTCGAAACCGTTACTCAGTGAACAACAATTCTATTCGCGCTTTCAGTCTCTCTGACGGGTAAGTTTTCTACAGTCAAACTCCTACAACTGAGAGAAAATGTTTACCTTGAAACTGAGAGGGCCTCTCAGTTTCATGACGACAAATAATTGCATCAGTTTAGCCGATACTGTAGTTTTCTTTCTAATTTTGAACAAATTTTCACCGAAATTCGGATTAAAAGTAAACTAGGTACAACTGTTTGTAAATATGTAATCGTAACGTACATACCAATTATTTTGAACCCAATATAAAAATGTACAAACAAGTAAATGAAATGCCAAAAGTTAACAAAAAACAAACTAGTGAACAATAAAGGATATGAATCTTATATTAGAGATTTTATTATAGCTATACTTAATTATATATACATTGCATATCTGAAATCATTTAACCTACCTACTGCTTCTGTTGAAGCACACTTAACTAGTTCTGACAAGCACAGTATATATAAAACTATAATTTATTAGAATCAGAACCACCGACCTTTGACAGGACAAGCCTTAACACCAAGCATTCTGTGCTAAGCGGGCCTAAGCAGGCAACGTCAACTTAACACACATTCCAACAGATGGCAGTGGTAGCCCTCCCAGTTTCATAACTTCTCTCAGTTTTGTGTCTCTTAACATTGTGAGTTTTCTCAGTATCGAGTTTCTCAGTTTTTGGAGTTATACTGTATTGACAATGTGTTAGGGAGTTTTGCATTTCATTTACTTACCAGATATTCCTTAAACTTGTCATTTTAGCTTGACTAGATGTCCTTCTGTAGGACTAGATGTCCCTCTGTTCGTTTAATTCTGCTGATTGTTTTTCACTAATTCGACAAATTTCTCGTTGTACATTATTTCACAATGCGGCAAATAATTTACATAGTGTCTGCAGTACTCGTATTGAGATTTGAATTTACCACGCAGTCTGTAATTCAAAATGAATTATTAGGATTTTCCTTTGTATAACCTGAAGCAACAGTTCTAGCGAAAATTTTCTTATGTGAAACAGTGAATTAATTGACAGCTAAAATGTATTGCCAAATCTCATGTCAGTGTAGTCATGTTTCATTCAAATGATTTAGATTGTGTTTGAAGAAGCTGTGATGTACTATATTTTGAATAATAACTACTGTGTCAAGCAGCAAATATCACTGGCGAGTTTCGTATCACTCACGTCTCTACGTTCGAGTATTTTATGACGGGTATACTAAAAGATCGACCAGCTGTTTTGATACGGTAATTAAATTTCACAGCCTCGGGGAGAAGCTGCCTATCGGCATCTCTTTTGTATTTCTTTAGGGCCAGCTAATTAGGTACGATGCCTTAGTGTTTTACCAAACAGTTTTCTTATAATGTTGTCTCGTGATATTGAATCTTCTTGCTAAATTCTGTATTTATTTTGAGTTATTTATTGGTCCATATCCGGACAGGTTTCAGTTCCAGTTTCAGTTTAGGTTTTACGGATTTCAAGTTCTCAGTTTTGGTGCTTGATCTTGGCCCCAACTTCTGCTTTAATTTTGATCGTGTTCATGAATAAATCTGCAAGCTACGGATCAGATCGTACCACAACCCTCGAAGAACTCTCACTAAATGACGATAACGGAAAGATAGCCGTTTCCTAAAGAGTCACAATTATTTTGAATTGTGATGAAAGTGATGGCTATGAAGATTTTGATGATGATGTTGCAAACCCTGACTTTATGGAGTATTGAAGAAAAGAAAATGAACCAGGAATAAATCTATACATCCAGAATTGAAGTTTTCTGTAATATTTTGCATCATACAATCCTTCGTTTCTGAAGTCCATACTTTTAATTTTCTAAATAATTTCATATATGATCTCATTTTGTTCATATATCAGACCGCAGAGAAGCGTCTGAAAGTGAGCCTACAGAGATTGAAGAGGAATCACTTGTCATTGAAATACAAGGCCTAATACCAGCAACTCCAAAGCAGGGAAAAAGAAGCAAACTCAATCTTAAACGCCACTGGTCTTCTGTTCAACAATCTTTATTTCCAATCAAGTACACAGTACATAGACATTTAGTACATTGGTTTTTGAATTCTTAAGGTTAACATTCTTAGAGTAAGGATGATGGTGAGCTCCATGCGACGATCCTGGGATGTGTCCATGGGCGATGAGTTGAGGTCTTACCGATAAGTGCGAGCTCATGGCGTGAAACGAGAAACAGCTCGTATTCATTGCCGGGTTTCGAACCCGCACGCAGTCTTTCTGCACAAGCAGAGACCCGATACAGAACACGGGCCGCATACCACTCGACTACGGTGACTGCGATGATGCGTCACTGACTGACACTGACTGACAAGATGATGCGTCACTGACTCCTACATATTTAGGACCTGATTTTCCTTATTGCCATAAAGTTCTTTCCCTGTGCAGTATTTCAAGCATTTCCTATCGTATATTTTCCTAGATTTAGTAGTTAGAGAAAAAAATTTGTATTCTACTCAAAATGATATCAACAAACCTTTGAGAGACACCAAAGAGAAATAGAACAATGGCTTGAATTGGTATGTTAAGTCTCCATTAGCAAACTTACATGCACACACATGCGTTTCTGTAGGAAGTTAGCATCAATTGCAGACCTAGCTGGTGATGTAATGGGGAGAAATAGATTCAAAGCAATCAAAAGTAATTTTCATTTGGAAAATAACTCCGTGGTAGATACTGCTAGCAATGGCAAGTTTTCCAAGGTCTGACCTATCTATGTTTGATCACTTACGGACTAAATTCCAGGCTATGTCAAAAATTCAAAGTCTTTGCGTGGATGAAGAACTGGTTTCTTTCAAATGGAGATCGTTAGCTAAGCAAATCCAACAAATGGGGGTATAAGCTTATCGTTTTAGCAGATGAATAGGGTATGACATACGATTTCGTTTCATTTCCTGGCAGGATAGAACCAGTTAATGATCCTGATGTGCCAGACTGGAAACCCAGTGCCAATTCTGTGTTACACCTAGCTCAATGCATTCCGGCAAATGTGAACCATCTTTTCTTTAATAATTGGGTCACCTCACTACCACGTGTAGATCATCTAGCTGGATGTCGAATATGGTACTGTGGAACAGTGATAACTGCAAGGTTCTATGGGCTGCCACAAGACGTAAAAAGTCAGGAGCAAATCACGAAAGAAGGAAAAGGAGCCCTTGAAACTACAAAACTTACACAAGATAATTCCGAAACTATGTACGTGAAATGCTACGATGACAGAGGTGCAAACTTATGAGATGGTATGGTAGGTAGTGCTGGGCTGATTTTCAGCTACCAAAATTTTACAGTAATATTTTTCTCTGGTTTTATTTTTCTTTACCGTGTGACCTGAATGCAAGCAATCAATGGGAGGATTTGACCTTGAAGATTAACTCATTGCACTCTACAAAATACATCTGATGGCGAAGAAGCTCACGTGAGGCTTGTACTATATATGGTGGATGTGGCTGTAGTGAACTTTCGTCTTCTGTATAGACGTAATGCCTCAAGCATCAATTTAGAGAAGAAGGATATTCTGCCATTAGCTACTTTCAAACTCCTAATCGCCAATGACCTAATGAAAGCAAGTAAGCTTTGCAATCTAAAGAAGAGAGTAAGACCTTCTTCAATTGAAAAATCTTGTTTTGCACTCAAGAAGAGCTGTTCTTGCCCGGTAGTTTCAGTCTAGAAAGATGGAATTGGACATTTACCAAGGATTGACGAAAAAAGAAATCGCTGAAAAAGAGAAAACTGCAGTGGAAGAACCAACGTTGTGTGTAAAAATTGCAAGGTTAATCTGTGCTTAAAAAAGTCAAATTACTTTGAGTCCTAACGCGAGTAATGTAACATCACCTGTATTTTTTGTTTATTAATTGAATAAAAATAATAATTATAATGCCTTATTTTGTCCAGCGAAAATGTATATCATATAACTATATTGTAAGCGAATATATTTATATTGCAAAGTATTTATTGTTATCATGTCTTCTTGATTTTGGCATTCGTTCAAAATAAGTAAAACATTTCTCATTTCTTTCGTATATAATTTTATGCACCTCTACACCCTGAGTTCACGAATTCGTCACATATGAATATTTTACAATCTATATAAAAAGCTTGATTTTAACATCTGTACTCATTGTTTGTTTCCCCACAAACCTAATAAACGCAATAGATATTTTTTTTGCTGTTAGAAGTTACTTCAAGGCATAGAGGGTTAAGGTTTAATTAAACGTCAATAATCCGCGGTGACATGCAATCCGGGTTCTACCAGCTCTCCGGTGCAGGTGAAAGAAGAAGAACACTGAGGGAACTTCAACGTTGAAACGTGGAAGTATCGTTTTGTTTGCGACGGGAGGTGGTTAAATGGTGTATCGTCCTGCTCTTTGGTGAGAATTTTCAGAAAACTATAGTTTTCGGCATCCTAATTGTTGTGTAAAATTATTCTCTCTTTTCTTGCATATTTATTTACATTTTTATTGTGTTATTAGCATTTCATGCCTAAAAAAAAGCAGAGGAGGGGAACGAGCTCGGTCTCCTCATCAAAGGGGAGATTCAGATGCTTGCGCTTCCATAGATTCTGCCTCTGATTGCATCCCCCCTACTCCTTCTCAACCCCTATCTCTAAGTCAAGTCATGATATCGGATGGCCTCTGCCCAAAAATTGGGGACACTGGGGAGTTACTGGAGGACCAACAGCTTTCTCTGTCCCCCATACCAGTTATTGAAATTAATCCAAATAAAAAAAAGGAATGAGGAGGTTCATAGTTTTGAGGGGCTTTTACCTGAACAAGGTAATGTCATTACTCCAGTTCAGCACACTAGTGGGAAAATGCCACAGAGCAATAATTCCACTATTATATTGGTGGAACCCAGCACGGAGGATGAGGCAAAAAATAAAAAATTTTTAGCCAATGATGTGGTGCTAAGTAAGGCATTGGCCAATTCTGTCTTTGGTAGTTAAGGAATAGATTATATAAGAGAAAATTTAGGTAGAAATATTCTGGTTGTCATAATGAAGAAATATTATGAGGATGTTTCACCATTCCTGAGTGTTCTATAGATTGGAGCATGGAAGGTCAAATGTCACCTCCCAGCCAACCAAATCACTTCAGTGGGAGCAATTGGGCCTTTTGGGAAGGACATCAGCAGTGAGGAGTTGACCGGAGCACTGATTGATGCTGGATTTGGAAGAGCGGCAGTGGAACTTATGTACAAAGGTAAAGATAAATTAGTGACTGCTTTTATCAAGGTAATATTGAGTACTACCACTCTGCCCCAGTTTGTATGCATTGGATACAAGCAGTACTGAGGAAGTACATATATAGGCAAACCATGGCAGTGTTTCCACTGTCAGAGGTTTGGACACAATGCTGTAAATTGTAGAGCAGCCCCTTGATGTGTTGTGTGCAGTGGTGCACACAACAGCAGGGAATGTCCCTCCTCAAGCACATGCTCATGTTGCAATTGCAGTGGTAACCACACTGCAAACTATCGAGGTTGTCTTAAGATCAGGCAAGCTAGAGAAGTGGAGAAAATTAGACAAATTCAAAAGCTTTCTTATAGGGATGCTGCAAGGCAGGTCTTACATGCAGGAGAGACTTCCTTGGTGCAGCCTCACTGTGATCAAACTTTGAACATTTCAATGGTGACCCAATCTGGAGGCAAGGATCAATACCCCTCTCAAACACAACCTACTAAACTTGTCTCTGTTGGCACTCAGACTGGAGATGAACTTATCACTCCAACATTGCCAAATGTCACTGTAACCCAATTGGTCGAGTTGTTGGCAAGAACACTCAGCTGTCACTCGTCGAGATGAGGATCTGAATCTAAAAGATCTAATAATTGAAATTGCCAAAGATACTTTCAAGTCCAAGTGCTGAACACTTCTGCCAATAATGAAAGACCGTCGACAGCACAACCTCAATATAATGATTGCTCTGACCCTTCTAACTTAATGACCACTATTGACTTGCCAACAACTCAAGTGACACCTTCCTCCATCTTAGGGAGACCAAACGCAATGAAAAACACAAGACTAATGCCCAAACTTCATCTGCAGCAACAAAGAATTAATCCCTACATACCTCTGAAAAACATTTTTGCACAATGCACAGTACTAAACTCAGCAATAAATCTTCAAAATGTTTGAATCCAAAGAACTAAAGATCTTACAGTGGAATTGCAGAAGTCTTTCAAACAAACTGAGCAATTTTGAAATAAAACTATACTCCCTTAAACCTCATATTGCATGCTTAAATGAAACTTGGCTTACTCCCAGATCAGAACCAAGATTTGTTAACTATACTGCCATTTATAGACATAGAGCAGTTGATCAGGTTGGTGGAGGGATAGTAATTCTAGTAAGATCAGACATAACATTCACTGATCTACACCTCACTCCTTTCAATTAAGGATTTCTAGAGGTCTTGGGTATAACACTGTACAAGCAAAATAATTCTTTTCTCTCAATTTTATGCATCTATAACCCCAATAAAACAATCACCACTTTGGAATTCTTACACTACTTTGACCAGTTACTGCCCACCCACGTCATAGTGAGGGATTTTAATGCCCACAACCCACTGTGGGAACCAGCCAAGTCACCAAACACCACCGGAAGAAACTTAAAACAAATTCTACAAAATAACCCTTCTCTTGCTTTGCTTACTTCTCCTTCTCTACCCACTTACTTTAATGTTTATCAAAATTCCTTCTCTACCCTTGATCTTACCTTCCTTTCAGCTGTTCTGCAAGCTATTGCTTCCATAGCAACAGAACAAGATCTGGGCAGTGATCACTATCCTATTGTTACATGTATTGGAGTGGAACCGTCATCAGTTAGATACAAGTCCCGCCCATCCTGGAGGTTTGGTAGTGGGAAGTGGGCGGACTGGTCTGCTGCACTGCAACAACCAGAAATGCCTGCGATATTAGAGGTAGAACAGGGTTTTGATGAGTTTAGGAGAAACGATATCAGCCAGTATTACAACTTATGAACAAACAAAGGAATACAGATCTTCCTGCTATAATAAAACGTGGTGGTCCCCTAGATGTGCAGAAGCAGTGGAAGCAAAATGACAAGCAAAAAGAACCCTGATATCTCAGCCTTCAAACACTAATTTAATAGAATTTAAACATTTTCGAGCAAGAGTAAAGTTTGAAGTTAAAATTGCCAAGAAAGCATCTTGGGTCAATTTCTGTAATAAAATTAATTCTGAAACACCAATATCTTTGGAATGGAAACAAATAAAACTCCTTTAAACTCATTTTGTTAAAAAAGCGCAGCCTTTCATCTCACTGAACTCCATTTTAACAGACTCAGACTCTAAAGCCAATGCGCCGGCTGACCGTTCTGAAAAAACCCTTGGTTCCCCATCTCCAACCCCATTCCCTCAGTTTGTTTTGCTTCCACTTGCTCTTGCCTTAAGTAGTTCAGTTCAGTCCCTTTTAAATGAACCATTTACAACAGGTGAATTAGATAGGAGTCTGGCCTCCCTGAGGAACGCTGCTCCTGGATTGGACCGTGTGTGCAATGAGCACCTGAAAAATTTACCAGATATTTATAAGAGATGACTTCTCAGTGCTGTATAGTCGTAGTATGGGTGTCATCCCAAGGTCATGGCAGCTTGCTTTAATTATTCCCATTCCTAAACCTTTCAAACTATTAACTGCTGTTGAGTCTTTCTGCCCCATATCCTTGCTCTCCTGCCTCTTAAAATTGATGGAACGAATAATAGCTCAGCGCCTTACCTTCTATTTAGAACAAAATGGGGCTTTTAGAAATTCACAGGGGGGATTCAGACAGCGGTTGGCGACACTCGATCAGGTTGCTCTTTTGGAAGCTGCTATTCGTTCGGCAATTGGCAGGAGAGAAATTTTATTGTCTCTCTGTGGATTTAACAGATGCATTTAATACAGTCTGGCCCACAGGAGTCATCTACAAGCTGGGTTCGTGTGGAGTGCGGGGGCCGATTCTACGATGGCTTCACTCCTACCTAACTAACCGCTCTTTCCAGGTATACTTTGAGGGCTCTTACTGCTCAGTAAGAAGAGCCAGAAGCGGTTTTCTGCAGGGTGGTATTTTATCCTCCATGCTTTTCAACTTAATGATGTCCGACATTCCAATTCAAACAAGGGTGCAGTTGTGTGAATATGCAGATGATCTAACCTTTTTTACAGCGCACAAGGACCTGCATGTAGCAACCGACAAACTGCAAACCCAAATGGAATCCCTTAAGAAATGGTCGCAAGAGTGGGGCCTTAAAATAAATTGTACAAAAACAAAGACCATGTGCTTCACTATTAAAAGAGTAACTCCACTTCCTATTTTCTTGGGCAGACAACCTCTTACTTTTGAACAAAAATATAAATATCTTGGAGTAATTTTAGATGCTCCTCGTCTATGATGGGAACCTCAAATGAATTACCTGAAACAAACCTCCATCCCAATTCATAATATACTCCAATGAATATCCCATAGGCACTGGGGTGCTGACCGTGAGATATTATGAAAACTCTATAAAACTCTCGTTCGTAGTCGTCTTGATTATGCTACACCATTATATGGAACAGCAGCCCCTAGTAATCTCTCCAAGTTGAACAGCATCCAGAACTAATGCCTGTGCATTGCAACTGGGTACCGTAAAACTACTCCTATCACCTCCCTTCAAATAGAGGCCGACATTCCACCTTTGGCTGTACACCGAGAAGAAATAGTATGTAGATACTATGTACTGTAGATTACTCCAGCTGCCTCTCAATGTAGCTACTTCTGAGCTGTTTCAAAGGTTAGATACTCCTCAAATTGGTTCTTCTTCCCTATTGGCCACCTTCATCGCGAGTGTGAGCTATTTTTTCCAAAATTGGCCTTCCAGCTCCCTCTGCTAATGCAGTTCCAATAATCTCATTTCCTCCTTGGTTCAGGACGGATGATTGCATTTTGACTGAATTTTTACTTTTTTCTGTGTCTTCATTATCCTCCCAATCAGTTATCCAAACCTATAATGAACTAATGGATACAAAGTTTGCAGATTACATAGCTATATTCACAGATGGGTCACGAATTTTCAAGCCTACTTGTTCCTCCTCAGCCGCGGTTGTGGTCCCTTTGAAAGGAGTCACGCTAAATTGGAAACTTCGCTCCCAAAAACATGTTATAGAATGTGAACTGCATGCAATACATGAAGCCCTGTCATGGATCGCGGAGAATTCTGCCCCCTCTGATTAGCACGTCATATTCACAGATTCATTGAGCTCCCTATATTTGATTTGCAAACATAAAACCTAAATACTACATTCCTCTGGTCTACAATATACAGAACAAGTTGATTAACATTACTTCCTCTCATTGTATTAGAATGCAGTTTATTCCAGGACATAGAGGTGTGTCGGGTAATGAGGCTGCAGACAGCGCTGCTAAAGTTGCGCATTTACTGCGATACCGCACACTGACGCCCTACTCCAAGGAGGAAACTGTAAGTCTTGCATGTAAAGCATTTAGGACACGTTGGGACTCACATGGCTACAGCAAGTAAGGGTGACCGGGAAGGGGCGCCACCTCGTGCAAATTAGAGACACTTCTGGTAGTTGGCTCTGGGCCTCCCATAGGAACCGTCGTGTAGAAACTGCTTTGGCTAGACTACGGGTTGGGCATACAGATTTTAGGTCCCACTTGTTCCGTGTTAATCAGACCAATGATCCCAATTGCCCATGTGGTAGAGTAGAAACCATAGAACATGTGCTCTTTAATTGTTTAAACTATTCTAATGAACGCGGCAACCTAACTAACACTCTAACCTCTCTAAAAGTTCCTGCTTCCTTGAAAAATATATTAGGAGGTGGCCCCTTCCCTGAAAATGTACAAAAATTGATCGTAGAGGCTCTATTCCGATACTTGGAAAAAATTCACAAACTAGAGAATATATAGGAATATATAGAGAATATCAAATAAACTAGTTAACAAAAATACAAAACCAGAAGCTGATATATATTAGCTCACAAATACGTTGCGTCAAACTGATTTTGAATAGTTACAATTTCTAGAAACAGAAATTAAGACCAAGTAGACTAATGTGACTAACCTCTGTTGGTACTAACCCTAATTCTTCAAAAATAGAGTAGAGTTTTAGAATAGAGATGGGAAACACTCCCTTAGGCAGTTCTGATATAAGTTGCTGTAAAGAGTTGCCACCTGTGAGAGGGGATGTTTCCTTAGTCTCTGACAACCCCTAATTTCACTCCTTCAGAGATATGCCCGCAAGAGTTTTGTTAAGATCTTTTTGGTCATATAAAATATTTTCGCCTCTGGGCCTTAAGAAGCTCCAGGCTGTGCCACCCAGGCTGGACCTTCAGTACAGATATAACAACTTGTGCGTGGCACTGGGTCGGGCATGCCTTAGCAACTAACAGTAGACCTTGAAAGTAATATACAAAAAATTGGACAAAAATAAATTGTGAAATGAAATATTGTTTATAGTGAAAGATTTATAGAACATGGAAAACCAAAACCCTTGCTATCCTTTGCTAAATATTTGAACTTCTCTCTTTTTGCAGGTTGGAATGAAGGAAACATCATTAACAAGGGAAAAATCAACCTACCTTCAGATCTGGGGCTACATGGACTAGTTTTCAAAGCCCCAAATAAACACGACAAAGAAGTAGAAGAAAGAAGGGCAGTCAGTGTGGAGAAAACAAGTGGAATGGAAGATATGTCGAAGAGGACTTTGGTATGAGATATCTTGTAAGGCTGGATGAGGAATGTAACATGACTGTTGTGAATGCAATGAAAGATTTCTTAATGCATGCATGGAATATGTGACTGCCTGCTTAGCATGCTTGGCTGTTTATGACAAGCTGGATCTTTCAGTGATGCCTTCTCTTGGCTGGTTTATTTGCTTGGAATGACTCAGGGTGGCCCTAGAGGAATTACTTTAGATGACCCTGGCTCACAGGAGAAAAACTCTGGGATGCCATCCTGTTGTATGTGTGTGTGTGTGTGTTAGAGAGAATTAAAGGCCGTTACAAAGGCCCCAGCCAAACACTGGCCCTCAAATCTAAGTCTAGGTCTGGTATGGACATACTCGAGTACTTCTGAACTGTGACAACTACTACTCAGCACAGTGTCATCCACTGAATCAAAGTATTTTTGGATTCGAAAGAGGTTGTGGAAAAGAGTGTCTCACGTTTTGACTACAAATTTTTGGTGACAAGAGCAATTGCAAACCAGCGTGCCACTGTGTCTATTAACAGAAAAGGAAAAAGATCAATCAAAGCATAATTAACAAAATCTAGACTCGTATTCCGAAGAGAAGGCATAAGGAGGGCAATGGCTCTGTCTCCTCTTCGGGAGAAGAATCTGAAGCCTGGCCCCCCTTGGAAGAATCTTCTCAACGCTTTCAACGTCTCCAACTGCGTCATGTGTAGAAGAAGAGGGTCTACTGATGGAAAGAAACCTACTGGATTTGAAAGCACCAACGATGACCTCAGAGATTATTCAGCTAGAAATAATATTCTCTACCAACAGGAACTACTCTTTCTACTGGAGAAATCAATTTGAAATACCAAACTTTGAGGGTTTTAATGAAAGTCTTCACATGAGTTCAGAAGAGGACAACCCAATCACACCAGGACCAACATCCATGCAGCCAACAGCAAATTTGGTCCAACCAGTAGATAATAATCCCACTAATAAAAGTTTCCTTTCAAATGAAATTAAACTTGCTAAAGCACTGGCAGCTTCTACTTTTGGGAACTGTGGTATTGGCAAGATCACCAAAAACCTTGATAGGAACTTACTTGTTGTCACCATGGATAGGCATTATGAAGACCCTTCAGAACTACTGAAGATAACGGAGATAGGCCCTCGGAAAGTCAAATGTCGGTTTCCAGCTAGCCAGAGCACTTCTGTGGGAGTTATCGGACCCTGTGGCGAGGACATTTCCAATGAAGACCTAACAGAAGCACTGAAGGAAGCAGGATTCAACAAAGCTATGGCAGAACGAATCTTCAAGTGCAAGGAAAAAACCAAAACATCAATGTTTAAAGTAATTTTTGATTCAAACAGTCTACCTCCATATGTCAGAATAGGTTACCAACAATACCGGGTGAATACATATATTGGAAAACCGTGGCAGTGCTACAAGTGCCAACGATTTGGACACAGTGCTGCATTCTGCAGGTCTGCTCCTCGCTGTGTGGTATGCAGTGGTCCTCACACCAGCAATGAGTGTAATAAAACCACTGGACGAAATTGCTGCAATTGTGGTGGAAACCATACAGCCAATTATGAAAGATGTCCTAAAATGAAACAAGCAAAAGAAGTGGAAAAAACACGTCAAATACAAAAGTTATCTTATAGAGATGCAGTAAAGCAAGTACTTAGACTGCAACACCAACATCTCAACGTCAATCAGTGCTGCCTACTAACACAACTCTGTCAAGACATCAACCAGATTCTGGCAATCTAAAGATTCCAAAAACACCAAAAACCAAGACTGTTGGTACCCAAACCATTGTTGAACTCCAAACACCCGCACAAAAACAGGTCACCATCAACCAGCTGTTGAATCGCCTGATAAGGATATTTACTGCTGCAAGTCAGAAAGATGTTCAGATGGATGCTCCCGAGATGATACATAAAATTGCTGCAAAAACATTTCAACTTCAATCTCTACATGCTCCATCAAAAAATTCCCAACAACCCCTGGACCAATCTCAATGCTCTAATATAATCTCACAAAAGACTATTGACAAAATTTCAAGAATCTTGTCTCCCATAGATATTACACCTTCTCCTGTCATTGGACAAACTAACCCACACAAAAAACCAAGCACAATACTGGAACTCAGACTAAAAATTCAACTGGAAAACTCCATAACAACAATACAGCCTCACAAAATCCTACTGGCACTGAATTCACCAATGAAACAGCAAAATGGATATACAAAAAGAACTAAATATATTTCAGTGGAACTGCAGAAGTGTTTGCAATAAATTAAGTCACCTAAAAATTACACTTTACACCCTCAAGCCACACATTGTGTGTCTGTATGAGACTTGGCTTTCACCAAATTTTGAACCACGTTTTGTTGGGTACACAGCAATCTACATGCACAGAATAGATGTACATGCTGGTGGTGGGGTGGCAATACTTGTTAGGAGTGATGTCACCCACACTGAGCTACAACTGACAAAATTTTTCTCCAGTTGTCTTGAAATGTTGGGAATTAACATTTACTTGCAGAACAGTACTCTACTTTCTGTACCTGTGCTTACAACCCAAACAAAATAGTAACTAAAAGGGAGCTAATACACTACATGAATCAATTGCAACCTCCCCGTGTTGTGGGGGATTTTGACGCTCATCATCCAATGTGGGAACCTACAAAGCCAGCCAACACCACTGGTCGAAATATAGCTCAAATGTTGCTGGATGACCCTTCTATATCATTAATAACTTCTCCTTCCTTGCCCACTTACTACAATGTTTACCAGAATTCATTTTCTACACTTGATTTGACCTTCGTCTCTGCAAAATTTCAGCCTAAAGTTGCTGTATCAACAGAAAAAGATGTGGGAAGCGACCACCATCCCATTGTAACCAGTATTGTAGTGGCTCCATCAACTGCAGGTTTCAGAAAATGGCCAACATGAAAATTTGGAAGTGGGACATGGGAGAACTGGACTGCTGCTTTGCAACAGCCTGAGCTCCAAGGAATGGATGTTCTTCAAAGGGATATTTATAAACTTTACAAATAATCAGATTGAGGCCAGCCACAAAGTTTTCAAAAAACAAAAGAATGTACTTGTTTTTGTACTTGTACTAAGTCTTGATGGAACTCAAAATGTGCTGTGGCAGTGAAAGCAAACCAAGAGGCAAAAATAGTTCTTATCAATCAACCATCACAAGTAAATCTAATTGCATACAAACGCTGTCAGGCTCTAGTCAAACATGAGGTTAAGAATGCAAAAAAGGAATCTTGGATCTCTTTCTGCAATAGCATCACTACGGAAACTTCTGCTTCTCTAATATGGAAACGCATAAAAGATTTTCAAACCCCTTTCTGTGAAAAAGCTCAGCCTTTTCTAACAAACGATGCAATTATCACTGACTCAGCTTCTAATGTAAATGCTTTGGCTGACCTTTACGAAGAAAGACTGACATCCCCATCTCCGTCACCTTTCCCTCAGCATACTCTGCTTCCTTTTGCTATAGCATTAAATGATGATACTCCCTCCACAATAAATGATACATTTAATATACACGAACTGAACAGGGGACTGACTTCTATGAGGGATACAACTACAGGCCATGATGACATACATAATGAACACTTAAAGCACATGCCAGACAACTACAAAACATGGCTCCTCCAACTATACAACAAAAGCCTGCAATCTGGAATGCTTCCCACAATATGGCCATCTGCAATCATCATTCCACTACCCAAACCAAACAAGCCACTAACATATGTGGATTCATATCGTCCAATTTCCTTGCTGTCTTACATACAAAAACTAATGGAAAGACTAATTGTAAGCCGTCTCTCATTTTTCCTAGAACAGAAGGGCGTCTTCAGAAAAATGCAAGGAGGCTACCGACGAAGACTCTGCAATTGATCAAGTCACGAAGCTGGAGGCTGTTGTAAGATCTACACTGCTAAACAAATCTATTATGTTGTGCCTATTTGTGATTGTTGTGCCTATTTGTTGACCATTGATGGGATGAAGTATCTTAAACAGTGGTTCACTAATGCCGTTCTTGAACGCACTGAGCGTTAGTGGGGAAAACAAAGTGGGCTTGTTTTCGAAAATCACAGACAGGCTGCACTCACAGAAGTTGTCGCTCATGAACAAACACACAAGCCTTTCTTTCGATCTTGAAATAATCAAGTTCTTGTACTGCTTCTGCAGATTACGTTCAGGTTTGAAAGCATCAAATGAAGTAATCTAATCCTTCTGAAGAAAGTACCTCGGTTGTTGGTCTTCCACTTTCGCCGGGAGAGATGCTGGTTTTGGAGATAGCAGACATGAAGCAGGCACATTGAAGATACTGGGGGGGGATTTCACTTGTTCACACAACCCCACACTTGTTCGGAATTTTTATTACATATAATTAGTAATAAACTTTGTAAAGAAACAGTATCCACTTAGAAATGCAGCAATGTGTCTCGAAACAAACAACAATGTCTGATTCAAACCGAGCGACAGACTACGACAATGTTCGCACTATGACAGATGGGGGTTAACTGAACTCGGTGAACTGGCCTCCGCTACCGTAGTCAGCTACATGGCGGTGCACGTCCTGGCTATAGTAGTCCTTGGCATGAGCCATAATGTTTTATGGGTGTGGTTTGTGAGCAGTATGGAAACAGTGAAATGCTAGGTATGTTGAAGAGGACTCCAGTATGAACTTTCTTGTAGGGCTAGATGAAAAATGCAACACAATTGTTGTGGATGCGATAAAGAATTTCCTACTGCGTGCATGGAATAAAGGAAGTTGATTTAAAACAGTGAGTTAACTAGATTAGATTGTAACTACCTGACAAGCTTGAGGGGCTGTTTTTGGCAAGCTGCTCTCTTGGTTGATTTTTTTGCATGGAATGACCCAGGGTGGCTCATTAGAAATTATCTTGATTTGACTAGCACAAAAGCAAAGAATTCAGAAATGCCACCTTGTTGTAAATGTGTTTTTAAGAGGAAATTAAAGGCTGTAGCAATGGTCCCAAAAACAGTTCGCTCTAAAGTTCAAGTTAGCACTTTTTTTTAATTCAAATTTGGGTGCTTATGGCAATTTTTTAGCTAATGTCTACATTTGCATTGCCTGCTTTCTATTTACCTATAATTCACAAACTTTGTGCATATGTTCGTCTATTTTCTATTGTGTTCACTGAATAGTTGCGCAGGTTCTCTGCAAAAAATTTTTATCTGAAGTTAAATTTAAAATGTATTTATGTATGAATTGAGATTGCAAAGAAAGTTCTTAGAAGTATAGATACTCTTAACCCTTATTCTTCTTTCTCAATTGGTGGAAGTAATTTTTTATTTATTTTCTTTTGCTATGTTTTTGAAATAGATGCCCTCCTTTAAATTGGTTAATTACATATAACTTTTCTGAAACTCATTCCATATGTACTGCTCATAATAATTTGTTGTATAGAATTAGGAATTTGACTTATTGGTAAGTCAATAACTAACTGGTTTTGAGGCAGTTAAGTTTTTATACTGTTACGTTTTCCTTAATAATAAACCTGAGAATTTTGTGAGCTGATTTCACAATTTCATTGTCTTTTATATCTAATTTCAGATTAATTACAAGCAGCTAAAGCTGAAAAATTCCTCATGTACCTCAGCTTGTTGTCATAATGATGGCTTCTAGTGGAACTTCTGCATTTTGGAAGGTAACGTTTGTTGATGTTTTTGAATTGTTTTCATGTACGTATAGTCTGATAAAAGATAAAATTTAACTCCACTTATTAAGTGTATGTGGTTGATGTCATGTTAATTAGGCTTTTATGCTCTACCTATAAAGATGATGTACTTGATTTGTTAATGATGTACCTATTGGTACACAATATAATGAGTTATATGTATTTTTAAACTTTTCATGATTAAGTAGCAAGAGTTTTTGCTTGTAGATATTTCAAACAAAAAGTGCAATTTGATATTTCTAGATACAATTTTGTTTGTACAGTAACTGTTATGAAATCTTGATAATACTTATTCTGTTATGATGGAATTTCCTTAACATTGGGGCCACATTTATAAAGAATTGGTTTTGTTTGCATATTGATGATATTTTAGATAACAAAAAACTAGGTCACCAAAGTTATCATACTTTGATGCTTGTACCTTACTAGGCTGAGTAGAGAATTTCAGTTCTAATTTTGAATATCAGGTAAATGAAAGTCGTACTTTGTTTTGCAATTTTGTTATCAAACACTCCACTTGATTAGTAGGGTAAGAGCCAATGTGAATGAGTGCTAAAAGTTTTTCTCTAAGTTTTTGAATGAGCGTAGGTTGAGTTTTTCATTTTTTCACCTTGTGAAAAATATTGAAATCCATTTCCTATATTTTTTGCATACTTGATTAAAATTTAGTTATATGTCAGACACTGGTTAGAGTGTTTTATATGAGAGTACGGCACTCAGATCATCTACATATGTTAGTTGCTATAAATGTACATTAATCTATTAACCACCAGTGTCCAGTTATCTGCCCCTGGTAGGTTGCATTGTCACTGTCCACTTAACTGCTCACACAAAGTGTTCCCTAATCACATCCGTCCATATAAGTAGACGCATGGATTTATGATCTATCTATGATGATCACTGTCCACATATCAGTTCTGTAAAACAACTGAAGGCACTGCCTGGAGTGACTGTGTGGATACGCCGCGGCCAAATTGCAGTGGCGGTTAACAGATCAGACGACTATATAGGTAGTTATTAGTTGAGTATCTTTTTAATATTTATTTTTCTGTCATGAGCTTCATACGTACTGAGCTACAAATCCTGCATTTTTTGATAGGCAAAACTTCAATATTTTGAATACCATTTAAAAAGTTGTTCCTTTAGCACTCAAAACTTTCTTAGTTCTGAAGTCATTTCTCTCATGAATTTAAATTACAGCGTAATACAATTTCCTTATAACTACTTTCTTGTATGTCTCGTATAATGAATTGTTTTCTCTGTAGAGTACTGCATAAATTCTGGTTTCATTTCCAGACTGTTCGACCACATGTTCCATTGATCCGGTTCAGAAAAGGAGGCTCCTTAGTGCAAGAACTTGGTTTGTATTTATTTTTCAGCTAAATGGTGCCCTTAATTAATTTAATTGTTATTGAGGTCTATGATGGAAATCCCTGGCTCTCACTGTTGATGTTATTGGGTGTCTCCAACAGGCAGAGCTTCTCACAGCAAGTTTGAATTAACGAGTAAAAATTATTGAAGATTAAAAGTGAAGCATTTAGTACACATACAATGAAATATTTTATTTTATTTTAGTATAATATGGAAGATAAAAATTGTGTGGTAGAGATACTCATATAAAGTGTGTAGGGGTATATGTAGAATGATAGTATTTGATTGAGTGAAATGTAGAATTTTAGTGGACAGGTTTGACGAGAGAGTTATCAAACACTTACTGTTCAGTATTCAGGCAGAGATTTTAATTTGCATGGAGGCCTACAATTGATAAATTTTTGACCTTAGGCTCATGACTAGCTTTCTTTGAGTTGTTGGTGCTGGGGAGAATAAGCATTACCATGATGTGTCATGGGTTATCGTGGAAGAGCTGTTAAACCCTTTTAGCATAATTTCCTAAGTTTTCAAGTGGAGACACGCATGTACGCCAGGATACATGGTTCGTAGGTGATAAAATGAGTCTATTGCCATGCCCTTAATGTGGGGCAGAGTGCCTCTATATGTAATTGTGTTGTAACTCTGTTGTGATAATAATGCTACTGTTATTCATTCAAATTTGATTTGGAGATTACCTATGATGAAGTAAGCATGCAAATATGATATTTTGAAGTAGCAGTCACTAAACCAATGCAATTTTATTTTATTACTAGTAATAATTCCTCAATATATGCAATAAAATCAAAGGATAGTAAACTTAGTACTTGAACTAATACTTTAGGCCTCATTGTGGCAGTGTGATTGTGTATGAGTTAGAGAACTTGTTTATCGTCTTTCTACCTTTGATAAAAGGTTGCACTTTGACAAATGTTGAGGATTCGTCCAATTGTTTGTGCAGAGTAGTTCTTTCGTTTATGGTTCTCTCACCACGGTCCATGGCAGCTTGTTGGTTCTGTGGGCGTGATGAAAATGCTGTTCTTTCTTTCATCCTCCTAATCTTTAGTAGTCTTTATTTAGTGTGGTGGAACGATTAGATAGGGTTTCATCCGTAACTTGTTACTAATGAAAGTGCTTCACTTTCATTTGAAATGAGAGGATCTCTAGGTTAAAGCTGTGTTCTTGTGTGTAGTCTTTTGCAACTTATCCTGTCCATAACAATTTCGAGTTTTTGCCGTTTTCTTTATATTAACTTCGGTTCTTGTCTGCATTCTCTCTTTGGACCATGATTACTTTCTCTAATGTCAGTTGTTTGGGTGCTCAATGGGAGTGTTTTCTTTCTCTGAAAGGCGTACATTGAATTTAAGTGATAATATACCGGGGTTATTAGTTATACTTATTGATGTATGCCATTGCATTTAGGGAGTATATGACTACATACCCTTTTAACCCTTGCTGTTGTGTATTTATGTTCAAATCATAAATACAAATCGTGTTCATAATGTGCCAACAAACATAACGTTATATTAAGCCTCATTTGTAGTGAGAGGAGCAGCCCCTGCATCTGCCCCACTACCGGGGGATGTCCCTCCTAGGGCCCCTCCCCCTGCAGGAAGCTCCTCCCCAGGAGTGCTGGAGGAGTGGCAGGTGCCTCCGAGGTTCCAGCGAGCAGACCTCACGCAGGAGGAAATAGACTGCATCAACGTGAGTCATTTTAAAACTCCATTTCCTTGCTGAGGTAAATTTACTGCAAGTTGTAGTAAATGCTGGGGTTTCCAAACCCGAAATATTGTGAGTTGTTTTCCTTACGCTGTTGGGGTTAGCCGTCTCTGTAAATGTGCTGCTCTCAACGGTATGACAATCGTAACGGTTGTTTTGTACTTCCTTTTGTGTTACATTGCGGATTATCTTAAGCTCCTATGAAGCGTTCTGTGTACATCGGCAGTATTTTACGCAAGTATCTTTTGTCATCGACCATAACATATGCAATTGGCAGGAGTTTTTTTAGTATCCTGTACAGTGGATAGTATCTTACTTTTCCTATCTTGTGCAATCAACAGTATGTTACGGACGGACTTACATATCTTATGTAAACATCAGTTTTGTCATCCAAGAACTGCGATGCACTGCATTTTTAGTGTTGCAAGTGCTTTTCACAAACTAAAACCACAAGTGCTCAAGTTTCAATTTTTGTGGTAATGATACTAGAAGAAATAATTGAAATATTTTACTGATGCCGTCTAACATTACAAACATTACTTATTGTAGCAATTGTTTAACGACCACAGAAGCTTGTATACTTATAGCGTGAACACACACGCAGCCCAATCATCACTTGAAGAATGTGATTATAATTCAACTTTGAAACTAATTACGGAGAACTAACAGTGTACTGAAATCGAACTGTAATAGAATGATTAATTCATGTATGATTTTCTTGCATCGTATATACCCAATGAACTGGTGTAAAAGTACACATGTTCATGAACATTCCGTCGACATTTTAGAATGGAATGTTTTCTTTTGTCAGCAGCGGCTCTAGCATTCTGTCTGAGAATATTTGATGGGTGGCAATTTTAAATTTGAACCCTTAGTTTTGCTGGAGAGGGAAATACAAATTAATCCGCTATTTCATGTATTAATCGAATGTCCTCAGAGATGCAAAAGTGAAACTGTGGAAAGTTTACTTCATTGAATTTTTTATACCAGAGTTAATGAGACTTCTTGCATAAGGAAATTGCGCACTTTCTTGCTGTTAGAACGACGGCAGTTGCTTGACTGCGATTAGTTTAGCGTCATCCAACAGCCAAGCAGCAACAGCCATTATACATTTTAATATTCTAATTTCTATTACAGAGCGGCGGTGTGTAACTGATGGGCTTCGCAGGAAAGATATTTCAAGTCTCATCACTGTACAGTCAACTATTATAACATCTGAAAACGGATATATAGAAAAATACGTAAGAATGAATTGTTTATATTATTTTAAGCCTTAGTAGCATGGCATCATACCTTGATGAAGGCTTATTAGCTATCATTGTACGGCATGCTCAAAATAAACTTTGTTAATAAAACCTATCCAAGTTACAAAGCAGTATTTTATTTCTATTTAAAATCTTAATGGTCGTAATGGTATCATCATGAAACATTCTACACGTAGATTTCACATAGATCACTCTTACAGCGATCATTGCATCTTGGATAAGCTACTTCGAAATAATTTCACAAACTGACCATTGTATACCAATTGGCGCCTAGGACTGGAGCTGGCAGCTGTACATCTACATCAGTATTGCAACTCATTTTAGCAGACTTTTTGTGAAATTACGCTAAAAATGATTTATTTTTACAGCTTATCTGCTACTGTTGTAACAAAAAAATATGAAAGCCTCATGAAAATTTGATGGCAAGAAAAGGTTCATTAGTTGAACCCTCACAATAGGGATATGCCATCAGTTATTCATATGTCAAAGTATCATTTACTCTCTCCCGTTCACTAATTACAAGGATATGCTACATTTAAAATCTGTAGCTGTGAATATCATTTCCTGGAAGCGGTTGTGGAAAGCTGGTGTGCATACCACCAGTACATCTGCTTAATCCTTAACCTCTCATAGGACTGCTGAAAATTCAGCCTTAGTCTGGATCTTCTCACTGATACCATTTAAAATAAAATTTCATTGAAACAATCTATTTTGACGTTACGCTTGCAAGTTATTACCAAGTCTGTGCACTCATCCTTCTAATTAACACGTTAACCGCCACATGTACCACCGGTGGTACATTTGAGGATTTCACTTACCGCCGCATGTACCACCGGTGGTACATTTCCAAATTTTTAATAATTATTTTCAAAAATTAATTTAAAATATTTACGGAAGGTTAAATGATAAAGTAAAATGGTAAAGTCGTGGCGGTAGTGACAAATCTCTGATATCAGGCATGGCGGTTAACGTGTTAATAGTAACATTAATACCTTGGACCTCTAAATTATAAAACGTAACAGCAGGACTTATGAGAAGCAGTTGCTGATTTATGACTACATACTTCAGATTTTGTTTTCGACTCATGATCGTCCTGATGTTATGGTAATAATTAACGTAATACATCATCATGAGCTAGATTACAGACACGTGAAAACTTAATCATTCCTACAACCCAAACTGCATACTCAAAACCTCCTACACCTCGACACGTCAGGCAATTCCTATGAGGGTTAGAGTTCAGGATTAAGCAGCGGTACAAGATCAATTAGCACAAGTAACGCATTCTTAAGTCACCATGATTGAACTTTTGTTGGGTGAACCATTGATGCGGCACTAAGTCGCACTCGGCAGGCGACACAGCTGAAGGGCAGACGACACAGCTCAGACGACCATGGTGGCACAGCTGAGGGGCAGACGACCATGGTGGCACAGCTGAGGGAGCAAACGACCATGGTGGCACAGCTGAGGG
>VCRD01002778.1:51054-65417 GCA_006783055.1 Trinorchestia longiramus
GAGAGCAACGCCGGTGGACCCAGTGATGGCAGGAGGTACACAGGAATGAGACTCCCCTCTCAGTGACCCAGCAAGAGCACACAGAGCAGGGAAAGGCAGGTGGACGTGAGCTCCGGGGGCCAGGGTTTGGGTGGACCCCGCCCCTCAACAGGAGAGACTCGGTGGTGGATGGGTCAGGGTTGGAGAGGGGGCAGCGGCGCCACTAATGTTGGCGACGCCGCCAGGCCGAAAAAACGGCAGCAGCGGAGAGAGAGACACCTGAGCCCCAGAGACCGCCAGGAGGGTCTCGCCCGTGTTTGGCCCGCCGAGGCGGAGTACTTCCACCACGAAGAGGCCCGGACATCGGAAGTCGGAATTGTACGTGGTCTATAAATATGCATTCGGGCGATTTAATCAACGTGTTGTATTATTTTGCTCCCCACGGTATGGTACATGGGATCTACTTAAACACAGAGAACCTGGGCCCCACCTAGACACCGAGCCCCACCAGGACACAGGGCACCTGGGCCCCGGCATAGTCCCCACCTAGACCCCGAGCCCCTAGGCCCACCTGGACACAGGACACATAGTCCCTAGCTAGACACTGAGCCCCACCTGGACACAGGGCACCTGAGCCCCACCTGGACACAGGGCACCTGAGCCCCACTGAAGTCAAGCGTGGCTAGGATGTCATCACCAAGCCTGTAGCTGCTCCTGAAGATGTTGAACTTGACGACGTGACCGCGGCAGTGCACGATGTTGTAGGCACGTGCGCTAGGGGCCGTCCACGACTGTTCATGCAGTGAACTTGATGCATCACATGTTCAATTCTTAGTGAACTTGATGCATCACATGTTCAATGCTTAATGAACTTGATGCACGACATGTTTAATGCTTAGTGAACTTGATGCATGAACTACTTGATATTAACTGAAATGACGTATGAAACGCTTGATACTAATTGAGACTACTTACATATGTAGCATTTAATACTAAATGAAACAAGGGTATGAAATACTTAATATGGAATGAAAGGAATACATGAAATATTTATATCAGTAGCAGAAGAAAATAAATTAAAAATACAACGGAGAAACGAACACGTTGGAGTATTTCTGGTAAAAATGCATCATCAGATGAAACCTTAAAATCACCTCGACTCTACACGCCTTGGTGAACTTATAATTTGAATTTGATATTTACTGACAAGCATCAAATTTAATCCTTTTGATGCAGCATCATCACTCCTTCTCAAACAGAGTTAACAAATAACTTCTGCAAAAGCTGGTACCTGGAGTAGAGCAGCGGGGGTGACCGTGGATGGGGAGGTGTGGGGAGAGGGGGAGGGGTGCAAGAAAGGGTTACTGGGTGACAACTCCTCCTCACTCTCGCTGTACGCGTCCTCCAGCACCCCTGAACACCCGGGCACACAGAGTGAACAAGTTACACCAGTTTGTCACTTGTCCAGTACCAATTTGGTGCTGGAAAAGACGCAGAGAACTCGAAAGCAGATTTCCTAAATAAATCTAAACAATGTAAACCATGATTTAATTTCAAGAACAGGTGTAATAACGTGTTATGATGAGACATGAGTATCACAAAAGAACCTAAATAATACTATGAAAGCAGACTATAAAATGCTTGCTCGATATCAATTTTACATGGAACTTTATGCAAAATATTAATGCTACATACATCATAGAACAGCCATAAAATAAATGTTTTGAGGATCACAACACCCACCTACACAGTTATCCTCATGCTCAACCAATCACTAGTACGACCAACTAGTAGTTCAACCAGCTAGAAGTTCAATCAACTAGTAGTTCACCCAGCTAGACGTTCAACCATCTGGAAGTTCAATCAACTAGTAGTCCAACTAGCTAGAAGTTTAATCAACTACTAGTTCAACCAGCTAAAAGTTCAATCAACTAGTAATTCAACCAGCTAAAAGTTCAATCAACTAGTAGTTCAACCAACAAATAGTTCAACCAATTAGTAGTTCAACCAATTAGTAGTTCAACCAACTAGTAGTTCAACCAACAAATAGTTCAACCAATTAGTAGTTCAACCAATTAGTTGAACTACTAATTGGTTTTTAACCAGCTAAAAGTTGAGTCAATTAGTATTTTAAACAATTCCGAGACAATTAGAAAGGCCAAGGAGGCAGAAAATGAGGTACACAAATTAGAGAAAGATACACACACACACACCGCATGAAGGCTGAGGAAGAAACATATACATAAGCACAAATAGGAAGATGCACACACGCACACACACACAATTTTAAGGTAGAGAAACAGTCACACACACACATACACACTACATGAAGACTCATGAAAATTTGTACACACAAGCAAGAATAGGAAGATGCATACATACAACTAAAATGCTGAGAAAAAAGCTTACTCACAAACAACTAAAATTCTGAGAAAAAGGCTAACACACATACACCTAAAAGGCTGATACAAAGGCTTACACACCAGGAGAAGGCTGAGGCAGCAGCAGGACCCGAAGAGGCAGCCTTATAAGCGCTACCTTACGACCGTGTCTCTGTGATCCCACCGTCACCTTCCACGAGTACTTGACGTGTAGCCCTCGGTAGCTTGGTGGACCCGTCACTGGTACCACTTCACGGTACCTGACTATGAAGAAAAGTTAATACAAAAAGTATTAACGTAGGATAATCCAGTGAGACATGAGAGTGTATGGTCTCAGTATAGAAGAGGTGGAAGCTATGGCACACGGAAGGACTGAATGGCGAAGATTCATTGCTGCCCTATGAACCACCTGAGGACTGAAGAAGACTAAGTAATGTAAGTAAGTAATACAAAAAGTAGGATAACAACCACCCAAATAGCAATTGTAGATCCACAAAAGTCCTCAAGAAGAGAAGCGTGATCTTTTTAGTTGAAAATAAAAAGTAATCTTTTTCAAGTCCCTACCCACTGTCTCGTATTGGTTTTCTGATTACCAAAGATGTCTCATATTGATATTCAGGGTATCCAACATAATACACACATTGGAATCCAGCTGCTTTACTACATCTCAGCCACTAAAACGGTTTAATACAATTGCAGGAAGCATCTAAGAGAGAAGAAACACTGAAGAATGGAGCACATTTCTCCTTAAACAAAACTGTACAAGAGACGGTGATATTACACACCAGCCAAGAAAATAAAGGAAAAAATGAAAGTTATCACCCATGCAGCCAAATCACCTGGCTCTTCCTGCACCGTGCATGCCTATATTTACCGTAGGTAGCTTAGAAATCTCAGAGAAAGGCTAAATTGTCACAATAAGCAGATGAGAATAGACACTGTCACTATACCTCCCCCACAGAAGCCCAGTAAACTATCCACTCTAATGTGTGCTGACGCCCAAAATACAAAGAAAGACTTTTCCTTACAGCAATAGAACTTGAAGAGGATAATGAAACAAAATGATAAACTCATGCTCATAGACTAGATAATTCCAAAATACATCATATCTCGGGGTCATTCATTTAAAAAGTGCCATGAATTACCCTACTGAACAAGACATCAAAAACTGTAGCAGTCCACCTGACGTCCAGACTCACTTAAAATTTCAGACCCACCCCACAATTTCCGACCCACCCATAATTTCAAACCCACCTACAATTGAAGGGTGGAAAGCACTAGTGGACTACTTGCATTTTTTCCCATGGTAAATATAATATATTTTCCACGGGAAAAAATGCAAGTAACCCACTCCCGTGCTGTCGCTTACACAGCGCAGACAGAAGCGATTACGATCCAGTAGTTTACTATATGAAGGGTGGACAGCACTAGTGGACAACTTGCATTTTCTCCGGTGGGAAAAAATGCAAGTAGTAAACTAGTGCTTTCCACCCTTCAATTATATTATAGACTCCTTCCACAATTTCAGACCCCCTTACAATTTCACAACCACATTACAAAATTGTCTCCAGTGAATGCTATTTTTACCTTGAAGGCAAGATATTATAAAGTAAGAGGAGCCACAGCAGTACCTACAGGTGCGGGAATGTCCAGCAGGCAGATGGAGGTCACAAAACAAAATGGTGGGTTTTGTGGTGAGCACCACATGTCCTCCCTCCCCACGCCATGGTGTGAATGATGTGCCTGGAGAAAGTACACTGATGTAGTTCAAGTAATGCAGTTTATGAACCACTTCTCCACATTTGAATGACACAAAGAATTCCTCGACTATTGAAATTAATAATTTAATGAGTAGCACCTAACTAGAGAGGTAGAGATGATTCAATGTGACTGCTAATACTTTAGTAGTGAAATGTAAGCATACACATACATAACACTGTATTTTAAGCTTGTGTTTATATATCTACATTTCTCTACTTAAAAAATATAACCTCACTAATCATGAAGACCTGCACCTGAGAGTCCAAATTATTTTCCATATTCTTATAGGAGACTAATCAATTTTAGTAAACCCTTTAAAATTTCTACACTCATCCAAAAGTATACCAACAGGAAGAAAAAAAGATAAATACAATAAAATACCTGAACGTATGAGAAGGATTGCAAAGTCTATGTATTATGTTGAATTAGGTAGGTTTACCTGCTGAAGTTAGGTTCCCAAAGTCATCAGATGGAGAAGGAGCCGCAGCCTTGGCAGGTGGGGGAGCTATGACGTGTGACTCATTAGTGGTGCAAATGCAGTGGATCTGTGCAGTGCACCACGAGACAACATCTCTGCTCACATACACAACCAAATTATATCTCAGGTTTAAACAGCATCAATAAAACCAACAACTACATTAAAGCAGTAATTTTGAAATACATATCTTTTTTCATTATGGTTGAAGAATGCGATACAATACAATAAAAAATGAATCCAAGTTCATGTATGTAAAATGTGCTATAGTATTTTTTTTAAATGAATGTAAGGCATCTGAACTTTTTTTATAAAAGAAACAAAATTATATCAACTTTGGACTCAATATCTGAATTTTTTTATGATTCTATTATAATTTTAATCACTAACTTTCCCTCACCTTAAATTGCTTTCTGAATTAAAGTTAGCATCTGCCATTGCATGTTGTCTCATTTCAGCAGAGTAAGTGAAGTTAAATTTCCAAACCTGTTTCTTTCCTTCTGTAGGACTACAATTATCAACTGTAGTCCAACAGAATGAAAGAAAAATTTGGTTATTAATATGGTTATAATTTCTAAAAAGTCAGTGTAGAGATAGTAAAAGTATAATTGAACTGCTTATTTTGCCTCTATCTATGTACCTGAAAAGGACTACTATAAACAGGACGTGCACCGCCAAATAGCTGACTACGCTAGCGGAGGCCATTGCATTCTTAGCAACATAACATTTTCTATCGCACAAATTGATCAAAAATTACTTCTTTCAAGCAATAGAAGGGATAATAAGGTTTTACAGTGAATTTTAAATGGTTTAAAGCACTGTAATGCTTTGAAATACCAATTTTAACCGGACTTAACCTGTATTATTGCATGAACTTAGTGGCCACTTTATAGAAATCCGAGTTGCTGCAGTTTTAGACTTTACAAATTGATTATTGTTAAACCTTTTCCAAAGCAAACAACCAAACATACAAACATTCAAGCATATAAACCAACAGACATAGAAGCAAAAACCTACCAAACTGCAGCAATTAGTCAGCCAACCGGGCCTTCTTGACAGAGGTCTGAAGAAGGATTGCGTTCTTCTGCTAGTCTTTCTCTGAGGGGTTGACAGCAAATTGAGTGAGTGTAGTAGTCGTCAGAATACTGCCTTTCTTTGACTCGTACAGTTCTTTGACGTCTGCAAATGATGCCGTGTTTCATTGTCAAGACTGATCTTCTGGCCCTTCTCACTGATCCAGTTGTTGCGGATGCAGTTGTTGAGCATATGTAGCTCCAGTTGTTTAGCAGATGTACTGTGTCAAAAAGGAGAAACCAGACACGCTCGTTGTCAAGAGGATGCTTGGCTGTGGCACTGCAATCACCTAGTGATTAGAATAGAAGTGGCCTTGCAGTTTCGGTTGTTCTCGGCCATGCCACTCAGCAACCCACCAGAAAATGAAACAGTTGGGCGAATCTGTACTTCATCTACCAAGAGAAACACATTCTTCTGTTGTAGAGTCTGAACTTTGTCAAATGTTTACCTCAGCACCTGGTCCTTGTCAATAGATGAAGTGATGTACTGCAGCTTGCGTTTGCATGGCAGCACCAAAAAGTCTCTGAGCTGTTCATAATTACACTTTAGGTATGATTGAAGGGCAAAACAATAATCATTCATGGAAAACTGCTTCTGTAATAAAAGTTCCAACTGACGTGTCAAAAATACCGACTTTTTCTCCTTCTCGGTGTCGACACAGGCTCATGTGTGATCTTGAAGAAGAGTGACAACATTTTGGATCATTTTGTCAAACGGGACGTCATAGTGCATTCACAAGGGCACAGTTTCGTCGAACTTAGTATACGATCTCAAATCATTGTTGGGATGAAATATCTTGAACAGTGGTACACTAATGCCGTTCTTGAACGCACTGAGCGTTAGTGGGGAACACAAAGTGGGCTTGTTTTCGACAATCACAGACAGGCTGCACTCACTGAAGTAGCAGGTTATGAACAAACACACAAGCCTCTCTTTCGATCTTGAAATAATCAAGTTCTTATACTGCTTCTGCAGGTTACGTTCAGGTTTGAAAGCATCAAATGAAGTAATCTTATCCTTCTGAAGAAAATACCTCAGTTGTTGGTCTTCCACTTTCGCCGGGCAAGGTGCAGGTTTTGGAGATGGCAGACATGAAGCAGGCACATTGAAGATACTGGGAGGGATTTCACTTATTCACACAATCCCACACTTGTTCGGAATTTTTAATACATATAATTAGCAATAAACTTTGTAAACAAACGGTATCCACTTATAAATGCAGCAAAGTGCCTCGAATAAAAAACAATGTCCGATTCAAATCGAGCGATAGACTACGACAGTGTTTGCACTGTGACAGATGGGGGCTAACAGCTCAGTGAACTGGCCTCCGCTACCGTAGTCAGCTACATGACGGTGCACGTCCTGTTTATAGTAGTCCTTGGTACCTGCTTATTTTGCCTCTATCTATTTACCCATGCATAAGAGCTCCTAGTTTTCAAGAAAGGAGATTAAAAAATGAATAACTGCCTCAGAGGGGCACAACCACTCACGATTCGTCCGAGATGCTGCCACTGTAGTCACGCGTGGAGTTGACAGTAATGCAGACAGAGATGGTCTCCCCAGCAGCAACAACACTACCTCCCTCTACATAACCCGTCACTTCAACACCCATTATCAAAAGTTAGCAAGTATATAGAAGGAAGTTAATTTATAAACTACGGTAACAACACAGAGGTGGGTTTCTATTGTAAAGTAAAAGATTAAGCATAAAGTTCCTGAAAACAAAAACAAGCATATAACTGAACAATAAAACTTGTCAACTGCACTGAGTTATTATCACCCTTTTAAAAATAATATTTAAAGAAAACTTTTACTGTACAGAAGCAAGCATTTTTTTCCATACAAATTGTCACTATAAGAAGAAAAGTTGTAACTTTCTTGAATCATTTTTACATTGTATTACAAATACCACTGCATTTTACACATTGATGTTACATGTTTTTTGAATTAACAGACCTATTATATCTAATTTTCAATCTACCTCTCCATTCAAAATGTTTACTTAAATAATGTTGCAAATAATAAGGACATAAAAAAACTGCTCTTTACAATAATACATGCTAGTGAATTTTAATGTGAAATGCTTCTTGTAACTTAATCAACAGACACACACATTGACACTAATATTTAACAAATTTACTGAACAAGTTCAGGAAACACAAAACATTCAACATTACTTCTATTTACTGGAGTAGAGATAACATATTGATTTACTGACTTTAAAGAAAAACTATATTAAAACTTTAAATATATTCAGTTAAAACCAGATATGCCAAAAGCAATGAACATACCAAATAATCATTTATCTTAAACAAATCTCTAATACTGATATTTGAAATACTCAAGGTTACCTATAATAATCTAATGACATTTATAAAAAACTAGAGTACGTGAATAATTCAATGAATGTTATCTAACTAATAAATGATATATATATCTAGCCAAGGCAGTTTCTACCCGACGGTTCCTATGAGAGGCTCAAGGACAACTACCAGAAGTGTCTCTAATTTGCACGAGGTGGCGCCCCTTCGGTTACCCTTACTTGCTGTAGCCATGTTGAGTCCCAACGTGTCTTAAATGCTTTACATGCAAGACTTACAGTTTTCTCCTTAATATAGAGCATCAGTGTGCGGTATCGCAGTAAATGCGTAACTTTAACAGCGCTGTTTGCAGCCTCATTACCCGACACACCTCTATAGCCTGGAATAAACTGCATTTTAATACAATGAGAGGAAGTAATGTTAATCAACTTGTTCTGTACATTGTAGACCAGAGGAATGTAGTATTTAGGTTTTGTGTTGTAAATCAAATACAAGGAGCTCAATAAATCTGTGAATGACATATTTCTCACAGGGGCCAGAATTTTCCGAGATCTTAGACAGGGCTTCATGCATGCAGTTCACATTCTATTACCCGTTTTTGTGGGCCAAGTTTCCAATTTAGCGTGAATCCTTTTGAAGGGACCACAACCGCGGCTAAGGAGGAACAAGTAGGCTTGATAATTCGCGAACCATCTGTGAATATAGTTATGTAATCTGCAAACTTTGTATCCATTAGTTCATTATAGGTTTGGATAACTGATTGGGAGGTTAATTAAGACACAGCAGAAGGTAAAAATTCAATCAGAATGCAATCATCCGTCCTGAACAAAGGAGAAAGTGTCGAGATTATTGGAGCTGCATTTGCAGAGGGAGTTGGGAGACCAACTTTGGGAAAAATATAATAGCTCACACTCGCGTTGAAGGATGGCAATAGGGAATAAGAACCAATTTGAGGGGTATTTAACCTCAGAACCAGATCAGAAGTGGCTACATTGAGACGCAGCTGGAGCAGTCTACAGAAGTATCTGCATGCTATTTCTTCTAGGTATAGAGCCAAAGGTGGAATGTCGGCCTTTGTTTGATGGGAAATGAGTACAGTTTTACGGCACCCAGTTGCAATGTGCAGGCATTGGTTCTGGATGCTGTTCAACTTGGAGAGATTACTAGGGGCCGTTATTCCATATAATGGTGCAGCATAATTGTGATGATAGTAGTGATGTAGTTATAGTAGTGATAAGGTATAGTGATGAAGAATGATGTGTTATGTAAGGGTGTGTGTGATGTATACAAGGATGTGTGAAGGTGGACGGGTACTTGGGGAATGCGAGCAGTTGGGCCTCAGACCCATTAAAAGCCAACGGCTATCGCGCAGCAAAACACAAACAAAAAAAGCAGCGTAAGCAAGTCTGAGCGACGCCTAGCAGATGAAATATGTCCTACGAGAGCCTCGAAACGTGGGAAGCATCGAATAAGAACACGGAATATATAAGCAGCAGTCAAGAAACCAAGGAGGTCAATATAGCAAGGCGTCATAGGTGTGAGTGACAGTACTAGGAGCGACAACGATTCTGCAGCGGGTGTATACAAGCTGGGGGAGCGATCGACATCGAGGCAACAACGAGCGAAAGACAGAAGCATCGGGAGGTAAGACTACTTCTGGGAAAAGAAACAAAAATAAATATAATAGCGCACCTCTATCAAGGCATAAGCGTAGTACGGCTCCTTTATCAGGGCATGCACTTTCGAAGGACTTTTCTCTCATTTTAGGTAGGGATCTACGGGATCGAACTACGGGATCTACGGGAACTACGGGAGCCTGCGCATACATAGTGTAAACAATACGGTGTGCTGCGCACGTGTAGGGCTGCTGAGCGTGTGTGCGAGTAGTGTGTGCGTCCGTGCATCGAAATTCTTCGAACTGAATACCCAATAATGATAAATTTGTAAGTGAATTGGTTGATGGAACTGCAGTGATTATTAAATCATGAGTATCGTTGGTCAAAATTAAGAGTGAGGTTAAGTGATAGGATTGGAGTGTTTTTCAGTGAATTTGTCGTGGCCCGTGTGCTTAGGATGTGTTGTTAGACATAACAGTGTTTCAATTCCGCAATCACTACTAGGCATTGTGTGATTGAAATAATTATTGTGAGTGGAATTGGTAGATTTGAAGAAATAAGACTACTTTGATTAATGACAAATTTACGTGTTTTTCATTTGTTTTCCCGTGAGTTTTTCCAGTAAATATTAAGCTTATTAATTGTGTTTATACCCTTTTGGTGTCGGCCTCATTAATGCATAATATAGTATTCATGTCAGGGGGGTTTGGATTCCTCCAATTTGCGACGTCTCTCTCGTCATGAAAAATTGATTGCATTCTATTAACGTAAAATGTGTATGTGATACATTCACCTTATAAAAATTCAATTAATGATCGTAATTATTACGTATTTATCCCGAAACCGTGTAGAGAGAGAGAGAGAGAGAGAGAGAGAGCACGTATCGCCACATAATCAAGACGACTACGAACGAGAGTTTTATATAGTTTTAGTAATATCTCACGGTCAGCACCCCAGTGCCTAATCGGATATTGATTGGAGTATATTAAGAATTGGGATGGAGGTTTGTTTCAGGTAATTCATTTGAGGTTCCCATCGTAGGCGGGGAGCATCTAAAATTACTGCAGGATATTTATATTTTTGTTCAAAAGTAAGAGGTTGTCTGCCCAAGAAAATAGGAAGTGGAGTTACTCTTTTAATAGTGAAGCACATGGTCTTTGTTTTTGTACAATTTGTTTTAAGGCCCCACTGTTGCAACCATTTATTAAGGGATTCCATTTGGGTTTGCAGTTTGTCGGTTGCTACATGCAGGTCCTTGTGCGCTGTAAAAAAGGTTAGATCATCTGCATATTCACACAACTGCACCCTTGTTTGAATTGGAATGTCGGACATCATTAAGTTGAAAAGCATGGAGGATAAGATACCACCCTGCGGAACACCGCTTCTGGCTCTTCTTACTGAGCAGTAAGAGCCCTCGAAGTATACCTGGAAAGAGCGGTTAGTTAGGTACGAGTGAAGCCATCGTAGAATCGGCCCTCGCACTCCACTCGAACCCAGCTTGTAGAGGACTCCTGTGGGCCAGACTGTAATAAATGCATCTGTTAAATCCACAGAGACACAATAAAATTTTTCTCCTGGTAATTACCGAACGTATAGCGCCTTCCAGACGAGCAACTTGATCGACTACCGCCAGCCGCTGTCTGAATCCCCCTGTGAATTTCTAAAACCCTCATTTTGTTCTAAATAGAAGGTAAGGCGCTGAGCTATCATTCGTTCCATCAATTTTAAGAGGCAGGAGAGCAAGGATATGGGGCAGAAAGACTCAACAGCAGTGAATGGTTTAAAAGGTTTAGGGATCGGAATAATTAAAGCGAGTTTCCATGACCTTGGGATAACACCCGTACTAGGACTACTACAGCACAAGTTGAGAAGTCATCTCTTATAAATTTTTGGTAAATTTTTTAGGTGCTCAATGCACACACGGTCCAATCCAGCAGCAGCGTTCCTCAGGGAGGCCAGACTCCTATCTAATTCACCTGTTGTAAACGGTTCATTTAAAGGGGACTGAACTGAACTACTTAAGGCAAGAGCAAGTGGAAGCAAAACAAACTGAGGGAATGGGGTTGGAGATGGGGAACCAAGGGATTTTTCAAAATGGTCAGCCAGCACATTGGCTTTAGAGTCTGTTAAAATGGAATTCAGTGAGATGAAGGCCTGTGCGTTTTAAACAAAAGGGGTTAGAAGACGTTTTATTTGCTTCCATACCATGGATATTGGTGTTTCAAAATTAATTTTACTACAGAAATTGACCCAAGACGTTTTCTTGTCAATTTTAACTTGAAACTTTACTCTTGCTTGACAGCATTTAAATTCGATTAAATTAGTGTTTGAAGGTTGGGATACCAGGGTTCTTTTTGCTTCCACTGCTTCTGCACATCTAGGGGACCACCACGTTTTATTATAGTGGGGAGATCTGTATTCCTTTGTTTGTTCAAAAGTTGTAATACTGGCTGATATCAAGTTTATGCTAAACTCATCAAAACCCTGTTCTACATCTAATATCTCAGGCATTTCTGGTTGTTGCAGTGCAGCAGACCAGTCCGTCCATTTCCCACTACCAAACCTCCAGGATGGGCGGGATTTGTATCTAACTGATGAAGGTTCCACTCCAATACATGTAACAATAGGATAATGATCACTACACAGATCTTGTTCTGTTGATATGGAAGCAATAGGTTGCAGAACAGCTGAAAGGAAGGTAAGATCAAGGGTAGAGAAGGAATTTTGATAGACATTAAAGTAAGTGGGTAGAGGAGGAGTAAGCAAAGCAAGAGAAGGGTTATTTTGTAGAATTTGTTCTAAGTTTCTTCCGGTGGTGTTTGGTGACTTGGCTGGTTCCCACAGTGGGTTGTGGGAGTAACTGGTCAAAGTAGTGCATAAAATTGAGAGAAAAGAATTATTTTGCTTGTACAGTGTTATACCCAAGACCTCTAGAAATCCTTGATTGAAAGGAGTGAGGTGTAGTTCAGTGAATGTTATGTCTGATCTTACTAGAATTGCAATCCCTCCACCAACCTGATCAACTGCTCGATGTCTATATATGGCAGTATAGTTAACAAATCTTGGTTCAGATCTGGGAGTAAGCCAAGTCTCATTTAGGCATCCAATATGAGGTTTAAGTGAGTATAGTTTTATTTTAAAATTGCTCAGTTTGTTTGAAAGGCTTCTGCAATTCCACTGTAAGATCTTTAATTCTTTGAATTCAGACATTTTGAAGACTTATTGGTGAGTTTAGTGCTGTGCATTGTGTGAAAATGTTTCTCAGAGGTATGTAGGGATTTATTCTTTGTTGCTGAGGATGAAGTTTGAGCATTAGTCTTGTGTTTTTTTCTTGGATTTGGTCTTCCTAAGATGGAGGAAGGTGTCACTTGAATTGTTGGCAAGTCCAGAGTGGTCATTAGGTTAGAAGGGTCAGAGCAATCATTATGTTGAGGTTGTACAGTCAATGGTCTTTCATTATTGGCAGAAGTGTTCAGCACTTGAGACTTGAAAGTATCCTTGGCAATATCAATTATTAGATCTTTTAGATTCAGATCCTCATCTTGATGAGTGACAGCTGTGAGTGTTCTTGCCAACAACTCGACCAATTGGGTTACAGTGACATTTGGCAATGTTGGAGTGATAATTTCATCTCCAGTCTGAGGGCCAACAGAGACAAGTTTAGTAGGTTGTGCTTGAGAAGAGTATTGATCCTTACCTCCAGATTGGGTCACCATGGAAATGTTCAAAGTTTGATCACAGTGAGGCTGCACCAAGGAAGTCTCTCCTGCATGTAAGACCTGCCTTGCAGCATCCCTATACAAGAGCTTTTGAATTTGTCTAATTTTCTTCACTTCTCTAGCTTGCCTTATCTTAGGACAACCTCCATAGCTTGCAGTGTGGTTACCACTGCAATTACCACATGAGCATGTGCTTGGGGAGGGACATTCCCTGCTGTTGTGTTCACCACTGCACACAACACATCGAGGGGCCACTCTACAATTTACAGCATTGTGTCCAAACCTCAGTGGAAACACTGCAATGGTTTACCTATATATGTACTTACTTGGTACTCCTGGTATCCAATGCGTACAAACTGGGGCAGAGTGGTAGTATTGAATACCACCTTGAAAAAAGCAGTCACTATTTTATCTTTACCTTTGTATATACGTTCCACTGTTACTCCTCCAAAGCCAGCATCAATCAGTGCTTCGGTCAACTCCTCACTGCTGGTGTCCATCCCGAAAGGCCCAATTGCTCCCACTGAAGTGATTTGGTTGGCTGGGAGGCAACACTTGACCTTCCATACTCCAATCTCTAGAACACTCAGAAATGGTGAAACATCCTCATAATGTTTCTTCATTATGACAACCAGAATATTTCTACCTAGATTTTTTTTGTGTTATCTATTCCTTCACTGCCAAAGACAGAACTGGCCAGTACCTTACTTAGTGCCACATCATTGGCTAAATTTTTTTTTTCCTCATACTCCATGCTGGGTTCCACCAATATAATGATGGGATTAGTTGAATTATTGCTGAACTGGAGTAATGACATTTCCTTGTTCAGGTGAAAATCCCTCAAAACTACAGACCTCTTGATTCATATTTTTATTTGGATTAATTTCAATAACTGGTATGGGGGACAGAGAAAGCTGTTGGTCCTCCAGTAACTCCCCAGTGTCCCCGAATTGTGGGCAGAAGCCATCCGATATCATGACTTGACTTAGAGATAGGGGTTGAGAAGGAGTAGGGGGGATGCAATCAGAGGCAGAATC
>VCRD01002779.1:0-60441 GCA_006783055.1 Trinorchestia longiramus
GAATTTAGTTCAAATAACTGGTTAATTATTAAATGGATTTTGGACAGAGCAGTAGCAATTGAGGTAGGATGAGGGGGGGAAGCGTTGTTGTAAAATTTTTGCTGGTTGAACTGCTGTTGGATCTAAATTGCTATTTACTTCATGGATAACATGCAAAATTTTTATTTGTAAAGGGTGCAGCGATTCATCATAAGTAATTTTTTTAAGTACAGTGGAGTGCTCTGCGAGTTGAGGAAAACAATTTATAGGCGTATCAGAATTGCTAATAGCATACAGAGTGTTATTTGCATGACAGTGACTTGGCTTAAACGAATTCTTAACATTAGGCTTATAATACAACATGTTACTGTCGTGAGATGCGATTTGGTTTCTCACATTAGCGTGAACTGATGGTATTTTCATTGCATTTGAGTCATGCATTTGGTCAGTTGCGTAACAGATATTTTGTTGAGACAATGGCTTAATGCTAGACTTATTATATAACATATTATCGTTCGATGTTATTTGATTATTTCTTACATTAATATATGCTAGGTGATGTTTTGCCTTTGAGTCCTGCACGGCCCATGTTACTGTTGACCTTAAAACTTCTGCTGTCGATTGACAATCCTTCTCGTTGTTCGTTGTTTCCCCCCTCTTGTTCGAAGCTGGTGTGACTGACGCTGTAGGCCCTGTGTGTGCTGGTGTGTTCAAAATGCCGCGTACAGAATTTAGTTGTACATTTGGATCTTCCGTCGTCAGTTTTGTTGACCGTTCTGGCAATGCTTTGTGTACTCCGCTGTGAGGGTTGTGCAACTTTTTGTTTTCGGTGAGTCGAGGTGCAGCTTTTGTTTGAAGTTCTTTGATTACTGAAGATGTTATTGGTTTGGGCAGGATCTGCTGTGTTCTACACGTATGTGTTGTGTTTATGTTCGTTACCGAAATACTGCGTTTACGATCGAGATCCTCTGCAGACATAGATTTTTTTGAGGAATGTCTATGCTTTGAAAGTTGAGTGTTTGCAGATGAAGCTGGTGCTTATGCTGCTGTTTTTGAGCATATTTTAAAATCTTGAGACGGTGGCTGCGCAGGGGCCATAATTTACATTTTGCCTCTGTGTGTTTTGTGTGGTGCCGTAGTTTTGCGGTTGATCAGTGTCGGTAGACACTGTAGATGCAGATACGACCGCCTTCTTGGCTGCTGAGCGAGTTATATACGAATGCATGGTGTTTTTTTGGTTTGTTTCAATGTTGTGTCACGTTCGAGCTTAGAAGGGAAAATCAAAGGAACCTTCGCCCGACATATGCTATCATTTAATGATTGATTGTGACTTGGGTAACGTCGTGTATTGGACTCAGTATGGATACTGAGACTATATACATAGAGTGAGAGGCTTTGGAGGGTAAGATGCTGTGGAGGGAAGGTGGATAGGTGGAGGTGTTTGCTTAGGAGGGAAGGAGGTGGAGAGGTGGAGGGAAGTTGTTCGTAGCGATACATAAGTGTGGCTTTGAGTTTCTTGCACTAGGCAAGTACAAACCCGGTGGGAGGGGTAGGAGGTAGAATTCACACCTATCCAGAGATGGTCGGTCTATTCGTTATTTAAAGATGTTGTGGAGATTTCAGGTAGAAGAACAAAGGTGCCCTCCCTTTTGTACACAAATGTTGTTTTTTCTTCTTCCTCTTCTTCTTGCAACGAGGAGAGTTATTCTTGCATATGCCATGAACATGTTTGGATTTATTCAAACTTCGATGAGTGATGAATTTGGGATTACTATCTCTTTTTTATTAAACCAGTACCTTTGATTATCATTAAGAAGGGTGCAGACACTTTCACATTGACACTTTCTTTTTTTAATAGTTCGTTTTCCCAATTTTATATCTGGCCGATATTTCCACTGAAGTACTCAAAACACACTGCTTGAACTGTGTGAGCTTTCTTTGCAAGGGAGGGGAGGGAGAAGGGTGAGCTCTGCTCGACTGAGGGAGGTTTCCTTCAGCGCGAGGGCCGTTCTTAGGCCTACCTACGTTTTTTTCACTGAGACAGACACTGCAAGCATTTGGACAGGATTATTACTATATTTTTGCTTAAAATTGGCACACATTCAAACTTTAAGTCACTTTTTTCAGTTTGATGGGGGCACATTCACGGGGATGTCAGTTTGATTTAGATGCTTGGTAGTACTGTCTTTCTGTCACATTTTGAATGATTTGAGCACCAGTTTTCTGGTGCGTCTGTTCAAGTAAACGGTCAAGCAACAACCATAATAGTGGGAAAATGCCACAGAATAATAATCCAACTAATCCCAACATTATATTGGTGGAACCCAGTATGGAGGATGAGGTATATATTTAAAAAAATTTTTAGCCAATGATGTGGCGCTGAGTAAGACACTGGCCAATTCTGCCTTTGGGACAAAAGGCATATCAAAGATAAAGAAAAATTTAGGTAGAAATATTCTGGTTATCACAATGAAGAAACATTATGAGGATATTTCACCATTCCTGAGTGTTCTAGAGATTGGAGCATGGAAGGTCAAGTGTCGCCATCCAGCCAACCAAATCACTTCCGTGGGAGCAATCGGGCCTTTCGGGGAGGACAGCAGCAGTGAGGAGTTGACCAGAGCACTGTTTGATGCTGGCTTCGGAGGAGTGACAGTGGAACGGATATACAAAGGTAAAAACAAAATAATGATGTTGTTAAGACTAGCAGTTGCAACTCTACGGTATTTTATAGCACGAATTCGCTTACCTCTATTCCGCTTAGTCTTCATTCAGCGATGCTTTCCGTAACGAATGGATGTCTTCCAACCGTGCACAATGCGAAGTGGACAACCACCAACCGTGACACACAACCTCTATTAATGTGACAATTATCCCTATAATGGTGTTAGTAACTGCATCTACTTAGCCAAATATTCTACGAGTACAGATCTCCACGACAACGACTACGTACTTCCAAATTACAACCGGCAATTCAACCTGCACCTCGCCTTTTCTTGCTCACACTAACACGGACCCGACACCCTACGCGGCCGAGCTCAACCCACAACTGAGGCTGCTGCCGCAGCAACCCTCCCCTAAGCCAAGATGTCCCCGTTGAGGTGCCAAGTACTAATTTATACATTATGCCACATCTTCACGTGATTTTAAAATCACAATACTTTAGATGCATTATTTATTGCTCCAGAGTCATTTCACTACTACCTTAACTACCATAATCTATCTAAATCTAAATGATTATTTAGACATCTAAACTGTAACGAAGTCGGTGATCCAGGCAGGAGGTCTTCTATCTCTCTTTATCCGCTGTAGTTCATTGTACCCCCCTTTGTTCAACCTTCATTTGCTTCTCTTGGAACAGTGACAGCCCCCACCTTTCTCACAACTAGCTTCTTCGTCTCGGGGTAAAGGAGGTACTATTGATCGCACGTCAAATACGTGTCTTGGCACCCCATCCACTTCAATATTATTTGGTGAGTTCACTCCTGTTACCATGCCTCTGCCCCACTGTGTAGTATAATTTGCATTAGGCGATTTTACCCACACTTCTTCTCCCGCTCTTATTGCCGAATCATCATGGTGGCCTCCTTCTACTCTTGTCGGATGTACTGACGGATACCACCATTCGTATTTGTATACCGAGCGTTGAGGAACAGACAGCTCATCTTGTCCAGATCTGGGCATACTATTGTACCAATACACAGCCTCAATTGGCGAAATTCTTCCTCTTTCTGCGATTGCTTTCACCGTTCGACGGTGCTGTTCCACTATTCCATTTCCTGCTGGCCAGTACGCAGCTCTAAACACTCTTTCAACATTCCAATCTCGCAGCATATCTGCTAACATTTGAGACCGGAAAACTGTACTGTTATCCATTAATAACTCGTCGACTGCGGTCCTTTCTAAGAAAATATTGTTTAATTCTGTGACGATGCATTGCACGTTTTCTCTTCTCAGTTCTCGCCACACTGCAAAACGTCTCGGCCTGCAATCAACCATGGATAAATAGGGTCGTCCTTTGTAATGCATGATGTCGATGGCCAAGCGGCGCCAATCGGTTTTCACGCTTACTTCTCCTGTTTCGTGCTTCAAAGGAGCAGGATCAATTGACTGATATCGGTCACACGCTCTCACGACTCTTTTCACGTCCTCTCGTGAAACATTTGGATCCATTTTTCTGGCTAAGTACAGGGTTCTATCAACTCCAACGTGCTGTTTATTATGCACCTCTATTATATTCGTGTATGCTCTAGAACAAACCTGTTCATGCTCGTCGATATCGTTGCCGCCTACTTCAAGCTCACACCGCCACCTTTTCTTCACGCGAGTTAACACGTCCGCTTTATTCGTATCAGTAGGCACCAGTGAAATCTGGATTTTTAGTCCAAATTCAATCATCATTTCTCCAAGATTTCCCAGCCTTCGTTTAATGAGCATTTCCGCGGCGCCTTTCGTGTGGACGCGCTTCTCGGCGCTAACGACAGATTGCAGCCACGCTGCCATAGTTCCGGAATCAATTATTAATTCTATTGAGGTCATGCCCCACTTACGAGCTAAGTTCACTCCCTTTAACACTGCCTCCAACTCTGCAACATTGATATGACTGAAATCTTCTTTCTTTCTGAGCCACGTCGCATCTTCAATGGTCTTGCCATTTATTTCTAACACCGCTCCGAGCGCGAGTTTACTTGTGTCTGTCCATACCACTCCATGCTGGACATTGGGCACTGACCACCTTCCTCTTACTGGGTTTTCTATATTTACTCTTTCAATAACTTCCCTAATCATGGACATTGCAGGTTCGCCTGCAAAGTCTTCCCGGTGCGATTTTTCGGCCCTTCTTTTAATGTAACTACAGGCAACTCGTAGCCATCCCGCTATAGGGTAGTGCTCCACCAGTGTCCCGCAGGCTGAAAACAACTTTCTTCTTGTGAGTGCATCGGCGACTTCCGGTATTTTATTGCCTCTGTGAAACATACGCTCCTCTCCGACCTTTGACAACCGCAACCCTAGCACTGCCCCTCAATCCAGCGTTTCCGGTGCTTTCGTTATCAACCCAAATTTGTTAAGGTGGCTGACTACTTCTGTAACTGAAACTTTCGTTTCATTAACAAGGATATCAGCGATATACGAGGTGGTGGCGTTTTTAATTGTATCATCTATGCTCAATACGTGCTTCAACACTTTTGACATGATGTATGGTGCAGAATTCAGTTCGAAACATATGTAAGCGCATAAGGCAAAACGTTTGCCCTTTATATTTTACTAACTGGTAGCGCCACAGTTCCTTATCAACTCTTAATTGCAAATAAGCAACTTTCAGGTCTACTATTGACATGTTTTCGCTCGTACGACGCCATTTACGTAATGTCTCGCCGCAGCAATCAATCACATCATCACCAGTATGGCACGTAACATTTGTATTGAGTTCGCGAAAATCCAACACTGGCCTTACTTTGTTCTTTGTTGGCTGTTCTACTGCCATCATCGCGAGAATACCTGTATCGATTGTTTCTTCCCACAGTAGAAGAATACCTTCTGTAATCCACCTGTCAATTTCCTTTTCGAACTCTTCTCTTTTTGCACCCGTTAGCGTCCCTTCATAAAAACTTACTCTGTTACGTAATGTAACGGGTTGATCGTTCTTCCAATGCCACTTCACTGTCCAATACTTCCCATTAAACTCTGCATTAAAGTCTGAGTCATCAATGACTAACTGCCCTTGCACTTCCTCTTTCTTCGTGGTCTGCTCTATCCCCTGACACGCCATTTCTACCCTCGCTGAGCCAAATTCCACTTTCCCGAGCTTAACTGTCACGCCACCAAGCCTGTCGATGACGTTAGTTCCAAGTACTACGGCCACGCCACCCACCAATCGATCCGACACTACAGCTTTCGTCACCACCGGCATTCCTCCTTTCACCACTATCTTCACACGATTTGCCACTTTACATCCCACTTTTCGACCATCAAGAGCACTGATGCTCGCATCACTATCATATTGAGCTATGTACTTAGAATGGACGACCGTCATCGTGCATCCTGTGTTTACCAACGCCATTGCTGGCTCTTTGTTAATTAATACTTCAACAATTGGTAACCTTCCTCCACACGCCTTTACCTCGGCAGGATAACTGCAGGCGCAATAGTTAACCCTCACTCGTTTCCCGAAGTTTGCTCTTGACACTTACTGGCAATAGGACCGAGCTTGTTGCATTTAAAGCATCTCACCACTTGCTCGTTACAATTCCTGATCATGTGAGGTCCTCTACACCGCAAGCATTGTCCTCTGAACTGGCCGCTGCCGGCTTTACTCTGCCTTTCTCTCATCGCTTCCCCTACTGTCACGACTGCTACACCGCCTCGCTGATTGGCAGTTAGAATTCTAGCTTGAGCAATCAATTCACTAATTTCCAGTGTCAGCACGTTGGGTATCCGCTTCAGGTCAACACTAATATGATCTGGGAATCCTTTGATAAAGGACAGCTTGATTGCTCTTTCTGACCCTGCATCACCATACATTGCCAACCTCGCCAAGCGTTTAAGTTCATTAGCAAATACATCTACAGGTTCTCCAGCCCACTTCATGTTGAGAAGTTTATCATATGCAATAAAAGGATCGTCAGCAAAGGCAATCTGCAATTTCTCCTTGATTTTATTTGCATTTGCTTTGTCCCCGTCACTCAACTCCATATACAATGTAAGTGCATCACCTTCTAGATACAATGGGATAAACATAGCTAAATCAGATACTTTCTGCATTCGAGCAACCAAGGTGATTTTCTCTAACCAAGTCATCACATCACTTTCGCCAGTAAATGGCTTGATAAAATCTCTTGAAATACCACTTGCCATTTTGTAGCAGGCGTAGATAGCTTTTGTTAAAACTAGCAGTCGCAACTCTACGGTATTTTATAGCACGAATTCGCTTACCTCTATTTGGCAGGGTCTTCAGTCAGCAGTGCTTCCCGTAACGAATAGATGTCTTCCAACCGTGCACAATGCGAAGTGGGCAACCACCAACCGTGACATACAACCTCTATTAATGTGACAATTATCCCTATAATGGTGTTAGTAACTGAATCTACTTAGCCGTATATTCTACGAGTACAGATCTCCACGACAACGACTACTTCCAAATTACAACCGGCAATTCAACCTGCACCTGAACCTTTTCTTGCTCACGCTAAGACGGACCCGACACCCTACGCGGCCGAGCTCAACCCACAACTGAGGCTGCTGCCGCAGCAACCCTCACCCAAGCCAAGGCGCCCCCGTTGAGGTGCCAAGTACTAATTTATACATTATGCCACAAACACTCACAGCTGTCACTCGTCAAGATCAGAATCTGAACTTAAAAGATTTAATAATTGAAATTGTTAAAGATACTTTCAAGTCTCAAGTGCTGAAGACTTCTGCCAGTAATGAAAGACTGTCGACAGCACAACCTCAACATAATGATTGCTCTGACCCTTCTAACTTAATGACCACTCTTGACTTGCCAACAACACAAGTGACACCTTCCCCCATCTTAGGAAGACCAAACCCAAGAAAAAACATAAGACTAATACCTAAACTTCATCCTCAGTAACAAAGAATAAATCCCTACATACCACTGAAAAACATTTTCGCACAATGCACAGCACTAAACTTACCAATAAATCTTCAAAATGTCTGGATCCAAAGAACTAAAGATCTTACAGTGGAATTGTAGAAGCCTTTCAAACAAACTGAGCAATTTAAAATAAAACTATACTCCCTGTCCTGACAGGTCAGGATGTATAATAAATATAAATAAATTAGAATTTATATTAGAGGAAAAAGGGACAGAGGGATACTCGTTAGCTGGCAATACCGAGACGCTGTGACGCCAGCGGCGTGTCGGCATAGCTTTTGTCTGGTCCCACTATCATCCAAGATACATGTAGACCGTTGTCAGCATCGTTTTTAAAAACAGTGTTAAGTCCACACCAAACCAAAAATGTAAGATATGCGTAAAAGTGCAAAACGTAATCGTGAGTATACTTAGATGCATAAGCCTGTTGATACCAGCGTTATCATAACTGTGCATTATCATAACTGTGAAAATGCAGTCATAGCCTATATAGACAGGAGGCCGACTGTGATATCCACATGTGACACTGAGGAATGCTCAGGGGACTAGAGTCATTTAATATAATATTCTGTCGCCAGTCATAGCTGTAGAATTTGTGTAATACTGACGAGTGTCAGTATGTGCATTTCATTGAGCCAGGAAGTTATCTCATCAGTGTGTTTGCGATGAATTAAATGTCCATTCTTTCCTGCTCAATAGAGTCCTGGTCATACAGTAAGATACCAAAAAGCATTCTACATGCATATTCAAGTCATTCATTTAACTGGTACCTATTCACAAGAAATGCAACATTCAGTGTAGAATGTAGAAAATGTTTTCTGGTCTACAGCAGCATTACTATGTGTTCAATGTAGTTGCAAAAGATTCTCACACCACTCAACATTAGGAAAAAAAAGTTCCTTAGCACATTGACGCTTGATGACGTCCATAGCCGTCATGCCAGTTTGGTCCAAATGCACACCCCCACCATTCAAGTCAACCAGTGGTGTATATCTGTCTTGGAAAGATGACGCAATACGGAAACAGAGGAAGTCCAAAACACTCATAAGCCCGCTCAAAATTGGTACAAATGGTGCATCTTTCCGGCAACCCTATGTAGAAACACACTGCATTGACGTCTCCTCAAGTCCAGGTGTTATTGTGCCAGGTCTAGTTATGACGTCTATAGACGTCTGTGGTAATTGGACCAAACTGGAAAACTGAGGCAAGCGTCAAAGTGTTAGACACTTTTGTGTTCTTTATTGAGTGTGCTCTAAGTGTAGGATTTTTCTGTGTAGCAGTGTCTAAGGTAGACAAATGATTTTTGGTCTACAGCAGCATTCATGAGCAATACCCGTGCTTTGATATGTCAATCATGATAGTTTACTATATTTTTGAGTAAGAAGTTTACAAGGCAATTCCATTTGTGTAGAGACACTCAGGCAGTTAAATGTGATGTACAAGATATAATGTGTTCAATGTAGGTGTGAAAGAAAGTTCCTCACACAACTTCTATATTTTAATTCAGTGTGCTCAAGTGTATGATTTTTTGCACAACAAACAGTGCCTGTTGCTAAACACCGGTAGCCATTTCTTTTTCTTTTGTGATGCTGAATTGCAGCAGTTACATGTTTTAACATTGAGGTTGGTAAACCTCAAGTTATTTATACCTGCACCTTCAGTTATCTAGATGCTTTCCTTTCTAAAGGAATTATATTTATGCTGGTACTGTTGCAAAACGAAATTAGCTACATTCTAGTGTATGCACATTGAAAAGATAATCATGTATGCCATTTCAGATGCAAGTAATATGTCAAAGTATTTAATTTTAAGTTAAATAATTAGTTCTGTAAACTTAATTTGTGATTTGTTCTCAGATCACGGCGTTTAATAAAGCCAACTTCCAACGACCTCATCATTTATCCTACGGGACACGCTTAAGTCCCGGACACTCCCTTAAACCCCATATTGCATGCCTAAATGAAATTTGGCTTACTCCCAGATCTGAACCAAGATTTGTTAACTATACTGCCATATATAGACATAGAGCAACTGATCAGGTTGGTGGAGGAATTGCAATTCTAGTAAGATCAGACAAAACATTCACATAACTACACCTCACTCCTTTCAATCAAGGATTTCTAGAAGTCTTGGGTATAACGTTGTACAAGCAAAATAGTTCTTTTCTCTCAATTTTATGCATCTATAACCCCAATCAGACAATCACCACTTTGGAATTCTTACACTACTTTGACCAGCTAGTGCCCACCCATATCATAGTGGGGGATTTTAATGCCCACAACCCACTGTGGGAACCAGCCAAGTCACCAAACACCACGGGAAGAAACTTAGAACCAATTCTACAAAATAACACTTCTCTTGCTTTGCTTACTCCTCCTTCTTTACCCACTTACTTTAATGTTTATCAAAATTCCTTCTCTACCCTTGATCTTACCTTCCTTTCAGCTGTTCTGCAACCTATTGCTTCCATATCAACAGAACAAGATCTAGGCAGTGATCATTATCCTATTGTTACATGTATTGGAGTGGAACCTTCATCAGTTAGATACAAGTCCCGCCCATCCCGGAGGTTTGGTAGTGGGAAGTGGGCGGACTGGCTGCTACACTGCAACAACCAGAAATTCCTGAGATATTAGAGGTAGAACAGGGTTTTGATGAGTTTAGGGAAAACTTGATATCAGCCAGTATTATAACTTTTGAACAAACAAAGGAATACAGATCTCCCCGCTATAATAAAACGTGGTGGTCCCCTATATGTGCGGAAGCAGTAGAAGCAAAACAACAAGCAAAAGAACCCTGATATCCCAGCCTTCAAACACTAATTTAATAGAATTTAAACGTTGTCAAGCATGAGTAAAGTTTGAAGTTAAAATTACCAAGAAACCATCTTGGGTCAATTTCTGTAATAAAATTAATTCTGAAACACCAATATCCTTGGTATGGAAGCAAATAAAACGCCTTCAAACCCCTTGTGTTAAAAAAGCGCAGCCTTTCATCTCACTGAACTCTATTTTAACAGACTCAGACTCTAAAGCCAATACGCTGGCTGACCATTTTGAAAAAACCCTTGGTTCCCCACCTCCAACCCCATTCCCTCAGTTTGTTTTGCTTCCACTTGCTCTTGCCTAAGCAGTTCAGTTCAGTCCCCTTTAAATGAACCATTAACTACAGGTGAATTAGATAGGAGTCTGGCCTCCCTGAGGAACGCTGCTCCTGAATTGGACCGTGTGTACAATGAGCACCTGAAAAATTTACCAGATATTTATAAGAGATGGCTTCTCGACTTGTGCTGTAGTAATCTTAGTACGGGTGTCATCCCAAGGTCATGGCAGCTTGCTTTTTAATAATTCCCATTTCTAAACCTTTTAAACCATTAACTGCTGTTGAGTCTTTCCGCCCCATATCCTTGCTCTCCTGCTTCTTAAAATTGATGGAACGAATGATAGCTCAGTGCCTTACCTTCTATTTAGAACAAAATGGGGCTTTTAGAAATTCACAGGGGGGATTCAGACAGCGGCTGGCGGCACTCGATCAGGTTGCTCGTTTGGAAGCCGCTATTCGTTCGGCAATTGCCAGGAGAGAAATCATATTATGTCTTTTTGTGGATTTAACAGATGCATTTGATACAGTCTGGCCAACAGGAGTCCTTTACAAGCTGGGTTCGTGTGGAGTGCGGGGGCCGATTCTACGATGGCTTCACTCGTACCCAACTAACTTCTCTTTCCAGGTATACTTTGAGGGCTCTTATTCTTAAGTAAGAAGAGTCAGAAGCGGTGTTCCACAGTGTGGTATCTTGTCCCCCATGATTTTCAACCTAACGATATACGACATTCCAATTCAAACGGGGGTGCAGTCGTGTGAATACGCTGATGACCTGACCTTTCTTACAGAGCACAAGGACCTGCATGTAGCAACCGACAAACTGCAAACCCAAATGGACTCCCTTAACAAATGGTCGCAAGAGTGGGTCCTTAAAATAAATGGGACAAAAACAAAGACCATGTGCTTCATTAATAAAAGAGTAACTCCACTTCCTATTTTCTTGGGCAGACAACCTCTTACTTTTGAACAAAAATATAAATATCTTGGAGTAATTTTAGATGCTCCTCATCCACGATGGGAACCTCAAATAAATTACCTGAAACAAACCTCCTTCACAATTCTTAATATACTCCAATCAATATCCCATAGCCACTGGGGTGCTGACCGTGAAATATTACTAAAACTGTATAAAACTCTCGTTTGCAGTCGTCTTTATTATGCTGCACCATTATATGGAACAGCAGCCCCTAGTAATCTCTCCAAGTTGAACAGCATCCAGAACCAATGCCTGCGCATTGCAACTGGGTGCCGTAAAACTACTCCTATCATTCCCTTCAAATAGAGGCCGACATTCCACCTTTAGCTCTACACCGAGAAGAAATAGCATGTAGATACTACTGTAGACTACTCCAGCGGCCTCTCAATGTAGCTACTTCTGAGCTGGTTCAAAGGTTAGATACCCCTCAAATTGATTCTTCTTCCCTATTGCCCACCTTCATCGCGAGTGTGAGAGCTCTCTTTCCTAAAGTTGGCCTCCCAACTCCCTCTAGAAATGCAGCTCCAATAATTTCGCCACTTCCTCCTTGGTTCAGGACGGATGATTGCATTCTGACTGAATTTTTACCTTCTTATGTGGCTTCATTAACTTCCCAATCAGTTATCCAAACCTATAATGAACTAATGGATACAAAGTTTGCAGATTACATAGCTATATTCACAGATGGGTCGCGAATTACCGAGCCTACTTGTTCCTCCTCAGCCGCGGTTGTGGTCTCTTCAAAAGGAGTCACGCTAAATTGGAAACTTTGCTCACAAAAACAGGTAATAGAATGTGAACTGCATGCAATACATGAAGCCCTGTCATGGATCGCGAAGAATTCTGCCCCCTCTGGTAAGTACGTCATATTCACAGATTCATTGAGCTCCCTATATTTGATTTGCAACACAAAACCTTAATACTACATTCCTCTGGTCTACAATATACAGAACAAGTTGATTAACATTACTTTCTCTCATTGTATTAGGATGCAGTTTATTCCAGGACATAGAGGTGCGTCGGGTAATGAGGCTGCAGACAGCGCTGCTAAAGTGGCGCATTTACTGAGATACCGCACACTGACACCCTACTCTAAGAAGGAAACTGTAAGTCTTGCATGTAAAGCATTTAGGACACGTTGGAACTAAGCATGGTTACAGCAAGTGAGGGTAAACAGGAAGGGGCGCCACCTCGTGCAAATTAGAGACACTTCTGGTAGTTGGCCCTGGGCCTCCCATAGGAACCGTCGTATAGGAAGTGCCCTGGCTAGACTACGGGTTGGCCATACAGGTTTTAGGTCCCACTTGTTCCGTGTTAATCAGACCAATGATCCCAATTGCCCATGTGGTACAGCAGAAACCATAGAACATGTGCTCTTTAATTGTTTAAACTATTCTGATGAACGCGCCAGCCTAACTAACACTCTAACCTCTGTAAAAGTTCCTGCTACCTAGAAATATATATCAGGAGGTGGCCCCTTCCCTAAAAATGTACAAAAATTGATCGTAGAGGCTCTGTTCCGATACTTGGAAAAAATTCACAAGCTAGAGAATATATATGATCAAATAAACGAGTAAACAATAATACAAAACCAGAACATGATATAGATTGGCTCACAAATACGTTACGTCAAAACTGATTTTGAATACTTACAATGTCTAGAAACAGAAATTAAGACGAATTAGACTGATGTGACTAACCTCCGTTGGTACTAACCCTAATTCTTCAAAAATAAAGTAGAATTTTGGAACAGAGACGAGAAAAACTCCCTTAGGCAGCTCTGATATAGGTTACTGTAAAGAGTTGCCACCTGTAAGAGGGGATGTTTCCTTAGTCTCTGACAAGCCCTAATTACACTCCTTCAGAGATATGCCCTCAAGAGTTGTTTTGTTATGATCTTTTTGGTCATTAAGATATTTTTGCCTCTTGGCTTTAAGAAGCTCCAGGCTGCGCCACCCTGGCTGGACCTTCATTACGGATAAAACAACTCATGCGTTGCACTGGGTCGGGCATGCCTTACCAACTCACAGTAGACCTTGAAAGTAATATACAAAAATTAGGAGAAAAATAAATTATGAAATGAAATATTGTTTATATTGAAAGGTTTATAGAACATGGAATAGCAAAACCCTTGCTATCCTTTGCTAAATATTTGAACTTCTCTTTTTTGCAGGTTGGAACAAAGGAAAAATCGTAAACAAGGGAAAAATCAACCTGTAAAGTTTGATTGTGCTTGAGGAATTTTAAGCAACCAACTTTAACAAAACCTAATCTATCTGCCCGTGTTACCGTACTCAAGGAGAATAAAAGAACTCATGAGAGGAACTCAGCGTGGTATTTAAAGGAGTTAGCTCGAAAAATAGCTTAGGATATTCTTGGGATGATTGAGCCAGTCCAGAGCTTCCAGAGGATGATTAGGCCAGTTCAGCTTCAGGGATGAAGTGCCAGTCCAGAGCTATAGCAACCGTGGCTTGAGATTAGTACTCGTGGAACTAGTGGTGAGTTCAGCAAGTGGCGTATACAGCAAGTGGGTGGCAGCTGCTTCCCAATTCTGCACGCAACGTGAGGTGATGATTCAAGGATCCATAACCTAGTCATAAGTCCCATTTGACAATTCCCAGACTATGTCAGGATAAACTGCAGAAGGCAGCACTAGTTAAGGATTATCAGCAATCGGCTCACTATTTAATCAAGTTTTTGATTTCACATTCTTACAGTGAGGTAGGAGTTTATTAAATTGATTTTATGAGTCATTGATAAAAGCAGAAATAATTAAATCGTATCCTTGGCATTATTCTTAAGGATTTGCATTGGGTTTTTTTAGAGCCCAATTTTAGCAGCATGAAGCAGGAAAATTGACATTAGATAAAAAGGTCATTCTTAGCCTTTCAATATTCATAAGTCTGAATTACGTAATGGCTACAAAACTAATTGATTTTAGACCTTCAAAGAAATAGCTTTTAGGTCTGTAAAAATATTAATACTGAGTTTTCCACATATAAAAGAAACATAATAATTCTTAAGCTGACAAAGTTGAGGATAAATGATATACCCTCCATCCCCATTTGGTATCAACAAGGACATGCTGTATGCTTACGATTCTGTTCCTATTTAATAGATTTAGTCAACAGAATCTGGTTTTAGTTCTAAAATTATTGTAACCGCACAACTGGGTTTCTAATCTCTGATGCATAAGAGTCAAAATATCCTGAGCACACATATATTAAATAGAATATGATTTTATGAAAATCTACACCTGAGGAAATTGCAGACTAGACTTAATACTGTCTTTAGGAATGACCTACTCAAATGAAGTCCTTTGAGAATAGTAATGAACACAATGATTGAGAAAACTATTGAATAACTTATTACAGCACAGTGACTGATTTATCACAGTTGTCCCATAGAAACAAATAACAACACTTGACTTTGCTCTAATAACTCAACGGTGATGAAGTAAACACTAGGAAAATCTAAACATACACCAAAGAACACAGATACAACTGGCGAGTTAAGTACAAGAATCAAGACAAGTCTGAAAATACTTAAACATAGTATGCTCACATTCACTACACACACACAACGGATTTAAAAATAGCAACGAAAACCAGTGGCATCGAGTCAGGTATATATAGTAATGCGGACCGGAAACGAGGGTAGGATCCACGATGTTGCCAGACTGAGAGTCCTTTGTTTTTAGAACGCTCAGATCTAATTATTTAATATAAATAAAATACATCCATCGGTTGTCACTAACCTTGTCAAAGAGACTAAAAATAAGGCTAAAATTCTGTAATAATTATTACGTCAATCTCTAGTGAGGTTAATGAGATAAATGCTAACTTATATTTTAACGTGCTATTACAGAGATATGAATAGTACATTGAGTGATACTTGCTACAAACCTACCTTCAGACCTGGGGCTACATGGACTAGTGATCGAATCCCCAAATAAACACGACAAAGAAGAAGAAGAAGAAAAAGGATAGGTTGTTGGCAAAACAAGTATTGTCAAGGAGTAAAAAACCTGTTACGATTGGAAACCTAAACCTGAAGTATTATGAGATGTCATCAACGGAGTATGTCACCAGCGTAATAAAAACCGCCTTGCACAACAGAAAAGTCATCTTAATGTCGATATTTGCGGAGCAGAAGAGAATTGGCACGAGCAACAGGGATAAAATCAGCATTACCATCATCGTTTTCACTCACGTAAGCTAACTTTTATCGTTTTCTCATTAAATATTTCGAGTGGGAGCCCCGGCTGTCACAAGTTTGTTGAGAAGACCAACGTGTAATGAGGAGTATGAACGATTGTGCAAAGAAGTGAATAGAGATTTGCATGAAAAGATACTTATTATGAAAGCAGAGAGTGTACGGAAGCATGAAGTCGGTTCTAGCTTCTTTGCTATGGATGATCTGATCCAGGCTGGGTGTTTCGTGGGAGATGGAGTCCACCTTTCGCAAGAAGGGAGACGAAGCTCTACTGGAGGGAAAATCTCGACACCGATCTCGACACCGAACTCACCCGAACTTAAAAATCTTGAGATCTCCAGAAAAAATCTTGAAACGAACAGTTTCATTAATTATTTCGTCCTATGCATCGTAAAACCTTCATTTTGGTCTCAAATTAAAGCTAATAACCTATTTTCACTGCAGGGCTATAAATTCACCCCCTTTGATTAGCCACCCGCACTTGGAGGGACGCCGTTCCTTGACACCCGTTTTCGAGTCCACTAACGATATTTTTACCTTCCGGTCCCATGAATTATTTTTCACCTATTCATCTCACGAACTTCATTTACATATCAAATTAAAACTAATAATCTGGACATGTGCAATGTGTAAATTAAAACCTCCTACAATCAACCTTGCTAGCATGGGGCACGTCAATTCTTGACACTCGTTTTCGAGTCCACTAACGATATTTTTACCTTCCAGTCCCAAGAATTTTTTTCATCTATTCATCCCACAAACTTTATTTACATATACATTAAAGCTTATAATCTGAACATGTGCAGTGTATAAATTAAAACTTCCTACAATCAACCTTGCTATCATGGAGCACATCAATTCTTAACACTCGTTTTCGAGTCCACTAACGATATTTTTACCTTCCGAGCCCAAGAATTATTTCTCATCTATTCATCCCACAAACTTCATTTACATATCAAATTAAAGCTAACAATCTGGTCATGTGCAGTATTTAAATTAAAAACTTCTACAACCAATTTTTTTAGCATGGGGCAAGCCAATTCTCTACACGCGCTTTCAAATCCACTAACGATATTTTTTTACATTCCGGTCCCAAGAATTATTTCTCACCTATTCGTCCTACAAACGGCATTTACATATCAAATTAAAGCTAAGATGTTTCTCATTATGTATCTTTTCATCGATTCTTTTAAGTACAGATAGAATATTTCATTATACTTTTTCATCTGTTATCTCTGCTCTATTTCCCCTTAACTTAAATTAATTAAGATACCACCTCACTCAACCCTAGTTTATTCGTCTTGAAGCAGTTCCAACTAGCAGTTCACGCTAATGTGAGAAACCAAATCGCATCTCACGACATTAACGTGTTATATTATAAGCCTAATGTTAAGAATTCGTTGAAGCAATGTCACTGTCATGCAAATAACACTCTTGTTATTAGCAATTCTGATACGCCTATAAAATGTTTTCCTCAACTCGCAGTGCACTCCAATGTATGTGAAAAAATTGTTTTGAAGAATCGCTGCACCCTTTACAAATAAAATTTTGCAAGTTATCCATGAAGTAAATAGCAATTTGGATCTAACAGCAGTTCAACTAGCAAAAATCTCACAACAACGCTTCCCCCTCATCCTACCTCAATAGCTACTGCTCTGTCCAATATCCATTTAATAATTAACCAGTTATTTGAACTAAATCCTTTCATAAGTTTATATGATCTGACGCAGGCGACTCTCACTCGAGTGCCCACTCAAAGCTCAGGGAAAGGCAATGTTAGTAACAGCGATAGTTTTGATGGCTCTCTGCATCCTTTGCAAATAAAGAGCTCACACGTTATCCACAAATTAAATAGCGACCTGGCCTTACGTGTACCACCTAAACCGACATCAGTCTCCACTACTCTATCCAACATTCAGTTTATAATTGAACAGATATTCAAACTAAATGTCCACATCAGATTTTACGGCCTCATATCTATAACTCCCTCCACTATTTCTTCAAATCCAAATTATCAGAGACCTTTTAACACCTTACTTGTGGGAGACATTATTCTCTCAACAGTAGAAAGAAATGACATCGATACCATATGCCGAATCCAAACCATCTCATCTGGTCAATTTAATGACCTTCTGCATACCATAAATCGGATGCCAAAACTTAAAAATTACATAATCTGTTTCCGGGACATGCAATTTTCACAATCAGGCCTGACTCAAATAAAAAAAGTTATTGCGACAAAACACTGCACTGCCCGTACTTATATAGTCAATTTCTACAGTAATCAGCAACTGAGTAAAGCGCTCACGCTTTGCAAAGAATTGGATTTCACATTTATTCAACTCCGAACATGTGCTTTAACTCACACTCAGACAATCAAGAACCACCAAACTTGGCCTCACTTTAGAAAAGAAACTGAAAAATTTCTTGTCTAAATTGCTATGAAATCAACGCTGCGACTCAACACACCGTACTACTCACTTTTTGGAAAATCCCGGACGAAAACACTAATCTTGAACAGTCGCCCAATAATCTCGTAATAATGAATACAACCCAAATAAACAACGCATGTTCTAAAACAGTAATTAAGCATAAGCACATAATGCCTTACACGCGTTGGACCTACCAAAAATGAAAATCACTCAAAAGGAAATGACGGCAGTCCACCGAATCAGCACTTTATACACATAAATCAACTATCCACTGACTTAATTGCTAACAACTATAACATACAAAAAAATCGTTGCTTTCTAACGATACGAGCACAGACTGTGCAATGCCCCTATCATCCATAAGTCATAGACATCCAAATAAACATGCACAGATAAACAAAATTATAAAAAGGTTGCCTTCTCCTCAAAAATTCAGCCGAACGACAATAATAAAAACTGAAAACTATGATTATGTATGCAAACATAATAATCATAAAAACCATAACGATAGGAAAACTCCAAACCAAACTAAACCACCTCTCGGTAAATTTCTGAATCACATCTCAGAATCATCATCTAATCCTATATATGCCCCTGTGGGAAGTTCCATGGATGATGTAACAGAATCATTGAATGTTACATTGGCTCACACTTTGGTTGACAGACACCGTTTCCTCCCTGCAGTAGCACTTCAACTTAACGAAACACTGAACACAATGCAAGACTATGAATTTTTAATGAAAGCCATCGAAACTGAGAGCAGAACAAATAAAAGCCACTACACAAGTTTTATCGACGAGGATAGTGGTAGACTTGATCTTTTGGTACACAAATACCTACATAATAAAATATTCGATCATGCAGCAGGGGACCTCATCCCGCAAATTACTTCCAATGCACTACAAAAACCGATCCATATATACAGTGAAAGGGACGACGGCATACGGAAGACAATAGTTCAGCCTAAAATACCACGGAATATAGACAAATCACTATTGTTAGTCCATCTGAATGACTACCACTATAGTGCTCTTATTAAGGAAAAAAGCATCCATTAATGAAACGTCAACGTCCAGATGACTAGACAAGATATAGCATGCAGGAGATCATTAAATTGACCAGATGAGATGGTTTTGATTCGGCACATGGTGTTGATGTCATTTCTTTCTACTGTTGAGAGACTATTGTCTCCCACAAGTAAAGTGTTAAGAGGTCTCTGATAATTTGGATTGGAAGAAATAGTGGAGGGAGTTATAGGTATGAAGCCGTAAAAGCTGATGTGGACATTTAGTTTGTATAGCTGTTCAATTATAAACTGAATGTTGGATAGAGCAGTGGAGACTGATGTCGGTTTAGGTGATACACATTTTTCTAGGATTTTTTGCAGTTGTGTTGCCATAAGGGCTAGGTCGCTACTTAATTTGTTGATAACGTGTGAGCTCCTTATTTGCAAAGGATGCAGAGAGCCATCAAAACTAACGCTCTTACTAACATTGCCTTGCCCTGAGATTTGAGTGGGGACTCGGGTGGGAGTCGCCTGCGTCAGATCATATAAACTTATGAAAGAATTTAGTTCAAATACCTGGTTAATTATTAAATGGATATTGGACAGAGCAGTGGCAATTGAGGTAGGATGAGGAGGGAAGCGTTGTTGTAAGATTTTTGCTAGTTGAACTACAGTTAGATCCAAATTGCTATTTACTTCATGGATTAATTTTTATTTGTAAAGGGTGCAGCGATTCATCAAAAGTAATATTTTACGTACAATGGAGTGCACTGCAAGTTGGAAAAAACAATTTGTAGGCGTATCAGAATTCATAATAGCACACGGAGTTTTATTTGCATGACAGTGACTTTGCTTAAACGAATTCCTAACATTAGGCTTATAATGTAACACGTTACTGTCGTGAGATGCGATTTGGTTTCTCACATTACCGTGAACTGCTAGTTCAAACTGCTTCGAGACGAAGAAACTAGGGATTAGCGAGATGATTTCTTAACTAATTTAAGTTAGGGGAAAAAAGGAGAAATAACACATGAAAAGGTTTAATGAAATAGTCTAGCTGTACTTAAAAGATTTGATGAAAAGATGCATTATGAGAAACTTCTTAGCTTTAATTTGATATGTAAATGAAGTTTGTGGGACGAATAGGTAAGAAATAATTCTTGGGCCGAAAGGTAAAAATATCGTTAGTGGACTCGCGAACGACTGTCTAGGGTTAGCGTGCCCCATGCTAAGAAAATTGAATGTAGGAAGTTTTAATTTAGACACTGCACATGACCAGATTATTAGCATTAATTTGATATGGAAATGAAGTTTGTGGGATGAATAGATGCGAAATAATTCTTGGGACCGGAAGGTAAAAATATCGTTAGTGGACTCGAAAACGAGTGTTAAGAATTGGCGTGCCCCATGCTAGCAAGGTTAATTGTAAGAAATTTTAATTTACCCACTGCACATGTGCAGATTATTAGCTTTAATTTGATATGTAAATAAAGCCTGTGGGATGAATAGATGAGAAATAATTCTTGGGACCGGAAGGTAAAAATATCGTTAGTGGACTCGAAAACGAGTGTCAAGGATTGGCGTGTCCCATGCTAACAAGGTTAATTGTAGGAAGTTTTAATTTACACACTACACATGTACAGATTATAGGCTTTTATTTGATATGTAAATGAAGTTTGTGGGATGAATGGATGAAAAATAATTCTTGGTACCGGAAGGTAAAAAATATCGCTAGTGGACTCAAAAACGAGTGTCAAGAATTGGCTTGCCCTATGCTAGCAAGGTTGATTGTAGGAGGTTTTAATTTACACACTGCACATGTCCAGATTATTAGCTTTAATTTGATATGTAAATGAAGTTTGTGAGATGAATAGGTGAAAAATAATTCTTGGGACCGGAAGGTAAAAATATCGTTAGTGGACTCGAAAACGGGTGTCAAGGAACGGCGTCTCCCCAAGTGCGGGTGGCTAATCAAAGGGGGTTAATTTATAACCCTGCAGTGAGAATAGGTTATTAGCTTTAATTTGAGACCAAAATGAAGGTTCTACGGTGCATAAGACGAAAATAATTAACGATACTGTTCGTTTCAAGATTTTTTCTGGAGATCTCAAGATTTTTAAGTTCAGATCAAGTTCGGTGTCGAGATTGGTGTCTAGATCAGGGCTGCCATCCCTTGGGAGATTTCCCAAGATATTGGGAAATCACTATCATCGTGGGGATATTGGGAAATCAGAGTGAAAACTATCGAATTCTTGGGAATTTGACGTAACGATCTCATTTTTCATTAAGTACATGCTTACTGAATAACAGTAAGATTCAAATACATATTTTCCACAAATGGGAATATTTTTAATTATTCTGAGTTGAAAATCAATATCGTAAAATACTGGTTCAAAGCTCGTTAAACATTTGTTAGTAACAAGCGTGTGCCGGCTACAGCAACCGGGCCCTTAGTTTACCTTGAGCGATTTTGATGTGTGCGCCCGCCTTGTATCTGTGCTACAGTGGACACCATCCAGTCTAATCTTCAGTAGCCTTAAACATGGAGCCTCAGAAGAAGAAAACAAAATGGTATCACCAGTCATTCAATAAGGAATGGTTGAATGACCCAGACATCAAAGTCTGGCTAGAACAAGATAAACACATCGAAACTTCAAGCTATTGCAAACTTTGTACATATACCTTGAAAAATGCAAACAAATCAGCTTTGATCAAGCATCAAGCTTCTGCCAGACATAAAGCTAATTTTGAAACTGCAAAATCTTCTACCAGTATTACTCAATTTATTACAAAATCAACACCAACAGAATCAGAAGAAATAGCAAAGAGTGAATTGCTCATCGCAGGATTTTTTCTGAACACAACATCCCATTTGTTCATGCAGATCACTTCACGGATTTATTGAAAAGAGTGTGTCCCGATAGCCAATTCGCTAAGAAACTAGCAAAGAAAAAACTCAAGTTTCCTATGTTATACAAGATGGCATTGCTTCATATGAAAAATTGGCGCTAGATGAAATTTATTGGAATCAAAAATTCTCAATAATAATTGATGAAAGTACTGACATTTCTGTAACTCAAATACTAGCAATGGTTGTGTGATTTATCGATTTGAAAAAGTTAGATGTAGTTCATGCTACTTTTGATTCAATTCTGGTAGAAAATAGAACCGCGCAAAGCCTTTTTGGTGCCGTAAAAGCGGTCTTTGAAGAAAGAAATGTTCCTCTCCACACTATTTTTGGATTTGGAAGTGACAATTGCTCCACGATGATGAGGAAAATCAGTGGCTTTCAAAAACTGTTAGCAGATGAAATTCCATCAGTTTTTATTATGGGTTGTGTCTGCCTTTCTTTTTCACTTTGTGCAAGTAGGGCTGTCAGCGTTCTACCTCCATATTTAGAGCATTTCATCAGAGACATATCAACTTATTTTTCTCGAAGTGGAAAGAGAATGAGAGACTTCCATCTCATTCAAGAAGTCACAAAAACAGTGCATCATAAAATTCCGAAACTGGCACACACAAGATGGCTTTCGCGCGAAAGAGTAATATCATTTATTATGGTGCAATAAGATGCATTGGTTCTCTTCTTTCAGAGTGAACAGAAGAAAAATGACGTTGATGGTTGTAAGAAGATATACGAGACTTTAAATGACCACGAAACGAAACCAATGTTATTATTTCTACAGTACATTTTACAGAAAATAATCCGTCTCAATATTAAGTTCCAGTCAGAGCATTTCAGACTACACCAGCTCTACATATCAGTCTCTACTGAGTTAAGAGACTTACTAAGGTTCTTCATAAAAAAGATATCATGAAAACAAGAAAGTTATCTGAAATCGAGGTACACAATAAAAAACTATTTCAAGACATTGATGATGTCTATCTTGGTGGGAAAGCGATCTTGCACTTGCAGAAAAACCCCTTCAAAAACGATGCTCTAAACAAAAGATTTCGAAACGATTGTTTACGTGTAGTTGTTGAACTCACTTCGCAAATTGAAAAACGTTTTCCATTTAGTGAAGATGGAGTCATTCCAAAATTGAGAGCGCTGGATCCAGAAGCAGTTAGTGAGGTAAACAAGTCTCCATCAACGATTGCTCCATTGGCTCTGCATTTCTCTTCAATCGTAAATGAAGAACATTTGAATGAATTAGATTATCAGCGGCGCAATTGCAGACAGTCTGCATCCGACCTGAATCTAGCCACAGAAAATATATCAAGATACCGATAATCACTAAAGGATTTAAGCGACGTTTTGGGTAATTGAAGGTATGCGCTCCTATCGAATTTTATGGCTACGCTAACAGTTCTCCCACATTCGTCAGCATCTGTTGAGAGGATCTTCTCTCAGATAAATTGCATAAAAACAAAAACAACGAATGTATTAAAAACAGAAACAGCAAGAGATCGATTGTCAGGAAAACAGTACATGAAAAGACGTTCTTCAAACTGTCTAAACTGAGAGCCGGAGAAATCATTAATAAAGACGGTTGAAGACGGAACTATTCATCAGCTGTATGAAACCAGACTCAAAAAACAGAAAAAAATATAATAAGTCTTTATTGTGTAGACGAGGATGATAATGAAGAAAATGATTATTAAATATGACAAGTGACGTTAAATTTTCCGTTTTTTAAACATTTTTGACATCTGGGGAAATCTTGGGAAATTTTGTTGGTCACCCTTGGGAAAATCGCAAAATCTGAATGGCAGCCCTGGTCGAGATTTTCTCTCCGTTCAAAGCTTTCCCAGACAGGGCTAACACTGATGGGGGAACTCCCCCATATCTGGGGGAAACGCAGGTAGTCTGAGGGAATGGGGGAAACGTTCTTAAAATCGAATAAATCTGGGGGAATTTCGCCGGCAATTATTTTCAATTCAAAAATTGTGTAACTTGAATAATTTTGGGTTACACGCAGACTTTAAACACATTCAAATTTAGATGTCATGATGCAGAACAGGAAATACCCTCTATAATGACGTATAAAAGGCTATTTAACGAAGTTTAAATCGTCTTCGAACAGACTTGCGACGAGATTTGCTTTGATTGAAATTGTCTCATGACCGTCACATGTCACAGGCCACAGTCCAAAGTTCAAACAAACTCAGATTTCGCTCAGTAAAAGTCTGACAGTGACCTCGTGACTAAGGGTTTCTTACTTCCTTTCGCTGAGCGAATACTTTGCAATTAACATATTCATCATTCACTGAAATTATACGTTAAAAGTGTGGAAATGAGTCTTATATATTAATTTGTGAATTCAAATATTTTTCCACGTATAGTCTTTGGCAAAAGAGACGGAACGCAGAAGTTCTTAAAAATTAATTACTTGTGTGCTTTAAAATAAAGAGATATTATATATGTGTGGCAGGCCTAGTCTTTATTGTTAAAGCTTGGTGACTTAGTAACCAGTGTTTTTATACTTTCTAGAGTTGCAAATTCAAATTCGGAGTGTTACGGTTGAGACATTCTTGAGATTTAAAATTTCTTTGGTGTCCTGGAGTTGATATGCTATCGTTTGCGTGTCTAACACTCATGGTTGCTTTATTCCAAAGTAACCATTATTATTTATCTGCATTGTCATAATTTATTGTCGTTGCAGAGGCTAACTCTGTAACATGCTGTTAAGCAGTGAGTATTCTTCTAACTTGAATATTTATTTTGCATTTTAATACACAAAGCTCCATAGGAATTGCAACTAAGTTCATTTTATTGGTCAATGTTATTTATATGATGATGTCTTTATTTTAAGATTATTATTTCTATTTCCGAGTTGCGATTATTTCCCCATAATGAGTGACCAAACCGAATCATCTACTAAGAAACTGAAGTTGTATACGGATTCATTTAGAAATGGCTGACCTAATGTGCCCCAATTGAAAACTTGGCTGAAACTGGATAGTAATGATTCCAACTATGGTTATTGTAGGTGCTGCCATATTTAATTGAAAACTTACAACAAATCTATGCTCATCAAGCACAGTAATACAGAGAAACACAAGAAAAATATAACTGTTGCAAGTACAAGCGCTGATATCACGCACTTTATGGTAGGAGAACCGTCCAAGGGATCCGAAGAAATTGCAAAAAGCGAAGTTATTCTTGCGGTATACTTTGCCGAACATGACCTACAGTAAGGTAAGTAAGTAAGTATACAGTAAGTAAAGTCAGTTTTTAGTAAATCTGTTATGTTTTGAATTGATAAGCCCAATATTAAGTTTTCTTTGTTGGAACAATAATAATTTATCAGAAGATAAGGTCAAGGGAGTCGTCTGGTGCACCTCTAGTTGGGGAATTCAATGATAAGACGGGTACTCAGCTTTTGTTTAATTATTGATCCGTAGGGCAGCTGGTGGACAGAAGACATCCGTAGTCCACGAGTAAAGGAGATTGAGAACTAGAAGTAATGATCGAGAATATGATCAAGAATATGAACAAAAATATTATCAAGAATATGATCAATAATATGATCAAGAATATGATCAAGAATATGATCAAAAATATGAGCAAGAATATGATCAAGAATATGAGCAAGAATATGATCAAGAATGTGATCAAATGTAAGATCAAAAGTGTGATCAAGTGTTAAGATCTAAAAAGCAACGATGAGACTAGAGAGGAGAGAGAGACGAGAGACGAGATGAGATGAGATTAGAAGAAAGCAGGACCGCTAGGTGTCTGGAAGAGAAGGTTGAGCATAATTTTCACATCTTCACAAACATAAACAAACACAAGCATTCCCCGTAGCAAACCTAGGCAATGACAAGGCTAATCAGAATGAAATGTAGTAGTAAGGCAGTCCAATCTCAAAATATTCAAGAGAGCTGGAATATAACCTTATAGAGAGATAACAAGTAAGTCCCCTTTAAATAAACAAGGAATCTAATCCTCATTAAAAAGGTCTATTTTTGAAACTAGAAACTGAGCAAAAGTTGCTTCAGTGAACATGAAATTCTATAAAAGATACTTGAGTTTTAATAACTCAGTTTCATCTACTGAACAAAGTCGGTTTTTAATGTTTGATTTAGGATCAATTAAACCTAGAAATGAAAATTATTAATTGGTGCATATGGTAACTAAAAATTATGAGCACAATCGTTGAACAGAAAATAAGGAGTCTCGTGAAAAAGGTTGCTCCAGTATGCAAGGCCAAAATCTTTAACTACAAGGATAATTTCCATAATCCTGTAATATTGCTATGATACAGGCACAATATAGCGACTTAACATGAACAAAAGTTTCTGTATAAAATAATTAGAACATCCTAATTAGAGCATGAATAAAATACATCCTAAACATTGTACAGAAATATAATAGACATCCTAAGACATGGTAAAAAAATGAAGGAAACAAACTAATGATAACATAGCACATTATGGATATCTTTATTCAGCGGATATCATCAAGTAAACCATTATATTATGGTTAATCCCTGATATTTAAGATTTGGATAATATGACCTGAGATGAAAATATTTGCAATAAAAAACTACAATAGTATTGAGAGGAAATGATATATCAATAATATCTAGATGGGAATTGTTAAATAAGAATTCTATACCTCCAAGTGAGCAACACAATGAATAAAAAATAAAATATATCTATTTTACAAGGGAATGAAATCAATATAGTTATAAGCTGAAAACATGTTTATAAAAATCTCTACTTCTAAGTATACAATGCAATGTAAAGGCAAGTTTGTGATTTAAGACAATTTTCAGTCCGAGGTTAAATCTAGTAATCCAACCTATGATCTAGCTACACCATATTCAGCAGATCCCACTTCTATTTTGGAAGTGTGCAGACAATAAAGAAAACAGGTTATAAAAGAAGTTCACTGTGTCAAATGAACAGTAAAAGGAAAGTATTTCAAGTAAAAATTTGTAGTAATTCAGAGAGAGCTTGTACAGCAAAATTAAGAAACCTATGACTAATGATGACCAATAAAAAATCTCAACTTAACGGGTGAATTTTTAAACAGAAAGTAAGGTAGATTTGAAGATTAGATAAGAAATACTCTCAGTACTAGTTAAGACCACAAGTTGTTCTATTAAATCTCAAAATACAAGTCCTAACACTTGGTTATTTCAAGGATGTACCATAGGTCGTCTCCACACACGCACATTATACAAAAATTAACACAAATGATATTAAAATCCTACACCTAATTTTTCTAGAAAAATATAGTGAGACTAAGAAATATATCTAAGTCCTAAACACAATTAATTCTAGACTCACTGTAAAAAAGAAAAAACACACTATTCACATTAAGGCACTGTACACTTACGGTGTTATCTCCTAAAAGCTACGGTCAGCTACGCCCCTGAGTTGCGATTCAGAATTAATTTCGATGTCTTCTCAGGGGTGAATTTTTTAAGCAAGAACCATAGTGACAGTTCTTTCGTACTGAGAATGGTTTTACAAAATACGGCGAATTTTTATAATTAAAAATTTACAAGAATCTCACTTAAAGTTACAAAAACCTAATCACAAAAATACAGGAAATCTATTGTAAAAAGTACAATTTAATTTGTACGCGATTAATTAATACGCATAACTTGGAAATGGAGCATGAACAGCGACGTGATGCTACACTATCTCCTTCGTTTCGAGACTGGAAAGTCGGTCTAAAAACTTAGCTAAAGAGCAGAGGACGCGTTACCTTGCGAAAACTTCGCGTCGAGCGATCGGGGGCCTATCGGAGACTTGAACAGGTTTAGGCAAGATTACAGTACGAGTCTGCAAGTTAAGTTTTGACAAGTGAGTAATAGGTGTTGCATTAGTGGAAACAGGTTGTCTCGAGATCACAACTGGCATATTAGAATGGCAAGAATGAGTGTCCAACGACCGGCTAGGAATAAGGAAAGGATTACACGGTATACTGCTAGGGTGCGATGCTGCCAGTTGCGAAGCGAATTCAAGTCTACGCACAGGTGGTTTCAGCAGAGATTTATCATCGACAGAAAGATCAGTGACATCAGGTGGAGGGTGATTATTTGGTATGAGTGCGTCCGATACAAACGCAGCTTTCAGGCGATCAATAGAGACCGAGTCCTGCTTTCCGTGCTTCTCGATAATAAAGTATTTAGCAGTGCGTCTTATAACGAGGAAGGGACCCTCATAAGGGAGCGTAAGAGCAGGCTTCATGGCATTAACGCGAACATACACATGTGTGCACGTTTCTTACGCCGGGTCTAATTTATCGACAGTCTGTGTTGGACGCGGTGCTACGTATCGAATTTGCGTCATACAGCGTTTTAGGCGGTCACTACATGAGTTCTGATTCTGAAGTGAAAATGACGTAGAGACGTCAGGATTTACTATGTCATCCGGCAACCACAAGGATTGCCCGTACAACATCTCTGATGTCGTTGCTTTTTGGTCCTGTTTGTAAAGATTACGTAAACTAAAAAAAACCATAGGGAGATGATCATCCCAGTCTGTACGATTGTTGAGACACTTTAAAGCTGTCTTAAGGTCGCGGTGGACCCGTTCAATCAAGCCATTAGACTGCGGGTGAAAAGCAGTTGTGCTGAAATTTGCACAACCTAAAAGAGAAGAGACATCTGCCCAAAGTTTTGATGCGAATTACGCACCACGATCGTGAGTGATCCTTAAGGGAACACCAAATCTAGTAATCCATGAGTGGACGAACGTATGAGCTACTGTTTCTGCTGTAATATCGGAAATTGGAGCAGCCTCTACCCAACGCGTGAATCTATCTATCATAGTTAGCAAGTACGAGTAACCACGCGACGTGGGCAAAGGTCCCACCAAATCAAGGTGGACAGAGTCAAATTTATTACCAGTGAAAGCGCAAGCCTGTAAGGCAGCACGATTATGTTTAGTGACCTTACTTGATTGACAATCGTGGCAATGCTGTACAAAATGTTTGACATCTTCACGCATGGAATGCCAAACGTAACGCTCGGCAATGAGACGCAAGGTTCGGTCGGTAGCAGGATGGGACAAGGAGTGATCATGTGCTATTGCAGCTCTACGAAGGGTTACAGGTAGATAAAGACGATTAGGACGATCAGCGTCGCAATACACTCCATTGGCTAACACCAAACGTAAGGAGTTCTGAGTTGCTTGTAGCAAACTTGTCAGTTCAGGGTCCTCCTTTTGGGCGTCGCTAATACTCTCTAAGGTGAGTTGTTCTAACACAAGAATAATAGAGATACAATTAATACGGGAAAAGCAGTCTGCTACGATGTTCTCAGAACCTTTAATATAACGCAGATCGGTGGTGAATTGACTAATATGCGACAAGTGTTGCGATTCTCTGGGTGAGTGGCAATCTGTGGGCATGTGAATAACGGAAACAAGAGGTTTATAATCCGTGAAAACAACGAAATGTCTCGCTTCTAAAATGTAGCAAAAGTGACGAACAGCCAAGTAAATAGCCAACAATTCTCTACCAAACGTACTGTAGCGCTGCTCGGTGGGCGAGAGTTTTCGTGAAAAGAATGACAAGGGAGAAGTTAGACTACCGACCGTCTGTTGCAAGACAGCACCTACTGCCACATCTGATGCATCGACAACTAAACTGAACTCAGCCCCTGAAATGGGGTAAGATAATTCAGCAGCAACAGCAAGACTCTCCTTGATGGTTTCAAACGCAAGGGAAGCGTCTGTGTTCCACACAATGAGTGTCGATTTACCCCTACGTTTAAGAGCAAGTAATGAAGACAAGGGTGACAAGAAATGAGCACAATTTCTAATGAACCTATGATAAAAATTTACGGAACCTAGGAAACGACGCAGTTTCCGTTGTGTCTCAGGTTTCATGAAGTTGCAAATAGCCTGAACTTTAGAAGGGAGAGGTTTTAAACCGAGCTCAGAAATTTCGTAACCAAGGTAAGTTAAGGACTTCTTTCCTAATTTGCATTTGGCGGGATTGATCAATAAGCCGTGATTGGCGAGACGTTCACACAAGGTTCGTAGGTGTTCCTCATGTTGTTTGGGAGTGGATGAAGCAATTAGCACGTCATCGAGATAAGTATAAGCGTAAGGACAAACTAACAAGATATTAGTCATGTAACGTTGAAAAGTTTGAGGTGCGTTTCGTAATCCGAAAGGCATTGTGGTATATTCGAAAAGGCCAAAGGGGGTATTTACAGCAGTCTTTTGAATGGACTCTTCGTCCATGGGGATCTGATGGAAAGCATGAGCTAGGTCAATCTTAAAAAAGATTGTAGCACCATGCAAATTGGCCCTGAAGTCTTGCAAATGGTGTATCGGGAAGCGATCAGGAATAGTGATTGCATTTAACCGTTGATAGTCACCACACAAGCGATATTCCCCATTGGGTTTAGGGACCATCATGAGCGGACTTGCCCATGGACTCTTTGAAATGCGAACAGTACCCGCGTTCGGCATGAGTTGAAATTCCGCCTTAGCAGTTTCGAAACGATCGGGGGGTAACCGTGGTGCACGGGAAGAGACTGGAGGTCCAGTGGTTATGATACGATGTTTTGTTGAAGACTGGTTTTTCTTGGCTGCTAGGTTAGGATTGGTACGAGCGGGATAATCAGCCAAAATTTGTTGGAATTTACATTTTGAATCTAAAGCAGCTCCAATCGAGTGCAAGCTGTGGGTGATATTGACTGGGGACAGTGGTCTGGAAAAAGAGGTAGTTTCGTCCCTAATCAGTTTATTTTTTAAGTCAACACTTAGTCCGAAATTACGCAAGAAATCTGCACCAATGATAGGTTGCTCAACTGCAGCAATAATGAACGTCCAATTAAAATCACGTCGCAAGCCCAAAGAACAAGTCATCTCTCTCGATCCAAAACATGCTTTGGGTGTGCCATTTGCAGCACAGAGGTTATTAGTACCATTAGCCAGTTTTTCATAAGCAGTTGCTGGAATTATTGAGACAGATGAACCTGTATCGATTAAAAATTGTAGGTTGGTTAAAGGGTCGTAGATCCTGAGCAGGCGAGTGATATTAGAGGTCGACGTGGTACTCGCATTCACACGTCGCTTCATTAGTTTCCCGACTGGAATTCACCATATTTGGGGCACAAGTGGGAACCGCATTTATTAGCATGAGATCCAAATTTCAAGTGATACCAACATAATCCAGTGTTTGGACGTTATTGTGAGCGAGCTGGTGAGTGAGCTCTGTTAAAAGACTGACTGCGCACATACTGTTGCGTTGCAGGGCTATAATTCCTAGCTCTGTTTATCTTCTGGTTATACCTACTCTGGCGTGAATAGATAAATTCAGGTTGTGCGTATCCAATCTCAGGCTGGATATACCCACTCTCGGGCTGGACATAACGTACATTTCGTCTCTGATACAGGTCTTGAGGCTCAACAAATCGTGCACCAGGTTGAATATAGTGAACCCCACCTTCAACATAATGAGGGACAGGGAGTGGCTGAGGTACTTGAATGGCGGCTACGGTATCTGACCGTGAGCTGCGTTCTGCTTTGACATCAGCTTTTAATTCGGCAAAGGCAAGTGCCAGGCTTCTAATCTCCTCACGCAAAGATTGGTCTGAATGCGCTGAAACGGCAGGGTTTGCCACTACAGGGGCTACTTGAGTTACGGGAGCAGGAGTGATAGGTACAGGGATAGCAATGTTACCTTGAGTAGGCTCTGGGGGCAATTCAAATAGTTTATCGGCTAGAGCTACTAACTCGTCAAGAGGTTTGTCGTCAGGAAATTGCACCATAAAGGGTTGGACATGAGAAGGAAGGCGAGATGTGAAGTACTCTCGTAATAAAACGTCACTGAGGCCTACCCCTGCTGCTACTTTCCTAATATGGCTAAGGACCATAGATGGCAGAAAGGAAGAGGATGCACATGGTATACGTGACTGATCTACGAGAGACTGAATTCTCTTACTCGTAGATAGTTTTAATTTGGTAAGAAGGTTTTTCTTTAGAACTGTATAAGGTTCAGTACCTTGGGGATTGGTTATAAACTGGTCAACTAACACCGCCACTTTCGGTGGTAACGCAGTTGAGACACATCAGAATTTAGTTTCCTCATCAGTAATACCCAATTGGCGGAATGATATCTCTGCTTGAGTGAATCACATCTGAGGCTCCTCTGATGAAAATGCAGGTAATCTAAACTGTTGGTTAGGTGTAGAGCTGGTATTACCGCTAGCTGTAGCCATGATAAAGGTTTAAGAAAGGCTAGAAGAGAAGATGGATAGAATAGAATAGAATAGGGTAGCTGTTTGTCTCGTAATATGGTAAATTTATGTTCGCGCCGCTATGATAGCCTCAGCTTCACAACACAGTAATTAGTTATGTAAAAGAAATGGCAAAATTTGTTCACCTAAATTGCTAAAAAAAATTCTAATACATTAAAAAATGAGAAAAAGAATACACAGTTCCTCCTAAGAACACAATATGCAGCCTGGTAATATGTCCTGCTCACAGCCTCGCTACACAGAATCAAAATAGAACATGAGATTCTGATTTGCCTGGCTTACTAATCTGCATAATCAAAATGAGTACCTAGTCACAGCTTAAAGTTTACAACAAAATCAAGAATTTCCCAAGTAGAGGCACACATTTGGGTCACCAGTGTTATATTTTATGGTGGTTGGCCAGTATTAGGTTTATAACAATTTCTCAGAAGGTAAGGTTAAGGGAGTCGACTGGTGCACCTCTAGTTGGGGAATTCAATGACAAGACAGGTTCTCAGCTTTTGTTTATTTATAGATCCGTAGGGCAGCTGGTGGACAGAAGACATCCGTAGTCCACGAGTGAAAGAGATTGGAAACTAAAAGTAATGATCGAGAATATGATCGAGAATATGATCAGGAATATGATCAGCAATATGATCAGCAATATGATCAGCAATATGATCAGCAATATGATCCGGAATATGATCAGGAATATTATCAAGAATAGGATTTAAAAAGGCAACGATAAGATGAAAGCAATGAGTGCTGAGCGCTGAGTGAGAGCAATGAGCACTGAAAGCAGTGAAAGCTGAGATAAGAACTGAAATGAGGGCGATGATGGAAGCTGTGATGAAAACTGAGAGCAGGACCGCCAGGTGTCTGGAAGAGAAGGTTGAGCTTAATTTTCACATTTTCACAAACATAAACAAACACAAGCATTACCCGTAGCAAACCTAAGCAATGACAAGGCTATTCAGAATGAAATGCAGTAGTAAGGCAGTCTAATCTCAAAATATTCAAGAGAGCTGGAATATAAGCTTATAGAAAGTAAAAAGAGTAAATCCCCTTTAAATGAACAAGGAATCTAATCCTCATTAAAAAGGTCTATTTTTGAAACTAGAAACTGAGCAAAAGTTGCTTCAGTGAACACAGAATTCTATAAAAGATACTTGAGTTTTAATAACTCAGTTTCATCTACTGAACAAATTCGATTTTTAATGTTTGATTTAGGATTAATTAAATCTAGAGATGAAAATTATTAATTGGTGCATATGGTAACTAAAATTTATGAGCACAATTGTTGAACAGACAATAAGGAGTCTCTGAAAAAGGTTGCTCCAGTATGCAAGGCCAAAATCTTTAACCACAAGGATAATTTCCATAATCCTGCAATATTGCTATGATACAGGCACAATATAGCAACCTAACATGAACAAAAGTTTCTGTATAAAATAATTAGAACATCCTAATTAGAGCATGAATAAAATACATCCTAAACATTGTACAGAAATATAATGGACATCCTAAGACATGGTAAAAAAATGAAGGAAACAAACTAATGATAACATAGCACATTATGGATATCTTTATTCAGCGGATATCATCTAGTAAACCATAATATTATGGTTAATCCCTGATATTTAAGATTTGGATAATATGACCTGAGATGAAAATATTTGCAATAAAAAAACTACAATAGTATTGAGAGGGAATGATATATCAATAATACCTGGATGGGAATTGTTAAATAAGAATTCTATACCTCCAAGTGAGCAACACACAATGAATAAAAAATAAAATATATCTATTTTACAAGCGAATGAAATCAATATAGTTCTAAGCTGAATACATGTTTACAAAAATCTCTACTTCTAAGTATAGAATGCAATGTAAAGGCAAGTTTGTGATTTAAGACAATTTTCAGTCCGAGGTTAAATCTAGTAATCCAACCTATGGTCTAGCTACACTATATTCAGCAGATCCCACTTCTATTCAGGAAGTGTGCAGACAATAAAGAAAACAGATTATAAAAGAAGTTCACTGTGTCTATTGAACAGTAAAGGGAAAGTATTTCAAGTAAATATTTGGAGTAATTCAGAGAGAGCTTGTACAGCAAAATTAAGAAACCTATGACTAATGATGACCAATAGAAAATCTCAACATAACGGGTAAATTTTTAAACAGAAAGTAAGGTAGATTTGAAGATTAGATAAGAAATACTCTCAGTACTAGTTAAGACCACAAGTTGTTCTATTAAATCTCAAAATACAAGTCCTAAAACTTGGTTATTTCAGGGATGTAACATAGGTCGTCTCCACACATGCACATTATACAAAAATTAACACAAATGATATGAAAAATCCTACACCTAATATTTCTAGAAAAATATAGTGAGGCTAAGAAATATATCTAAGTCCTAAACACAATTAATTCTAGAATTACTTTAAAAAAGAAAAAAACACACTATTCACATTAAGGCACTGTACACTTACGGTGTTATCTCCTAGAAGCTACGGTCAGCTACGCCCCTGAGTTGCGATTCAGAATTAATTTCGATATCTTCTCAGGGGTGAATTTTTTAAGCAAGAACCATAGCGACAGTTCTTTCGTACTAAGAATGGTTTTACAAAATACAGCGAATTTTTATAATTAAAAATTTACAAGAACCTCATTTAAAGTTACAAAAACCTAATCACAAAAATACAGGAAATCTATTGTAAAAAGTACGATTTAATTTGTACGCGATTAATTAATACGCATAACTTGAAAATGGAGCATGAACAGCGATGTGATGCTACATACATATACTGATACTTGTCAGTATCCCACATAGATTCTGCAGTTATAAATGGCGACAGAATATTATGTTAAATGACTCTAGCCCCCTGAGCATTCCTCAGTGTCACATGTGGATATCACAGTTGGCCTCCTGTCTGCATAGGCTATGGCTGCATTTTCACAGTTATGATAATACACATTTGGCATAATGCTGATATCGACGGACTTATAGAGTTAAGTATACTCACGATCACGTTTTACACTTTACACAATATCTTACATTTTTGATTTGGTGTGGACTTAACACTGTTTTTGGGAACGATATTGAATACGTGTTTCTTTGGTGGCTGGCGGGAAGGACCAAGCGACGCCTGGCGGCGCATTGGGGCTAAAGCGTCTCGATATTGCCAGCCAACGATTATCCCTCTGTCCCTTTTTCTTCTAATACAAATTCTAATTTATTTATATTTATTATACATCCTGACCTGTCAGGACATGTTATTTGCCCAACAAAGAAAACTTAACATTGGACTTATCACCACAAAACATAACGTTGGTGACCCAAATGTGTGCCTCTACTTGGGAAATTATTGATTTTGTTGTAAACTTGAAGCTGTGACTAGGCAATTCATTTTGATTATGCAGATTGGTAAGCCAGGCCAATCAGAATCTCATGTTCTATTTTGATTCTGTGTCGTGAGGCTGAGAGCAGGACATATTACCAAACTGCATCTTGTGTTTTTAGGAGCAACTGTGTATTCTTTTTCTCATTTTTTAATGTATTAGAATTTTTTTTTAGCAATTAAGATAAACAAATTTCGCCATTTCTTTTGCATAACTAATTACTGTGTGGTGGAGCTGAGGCCATCATAGCGGCGCGAGCATAAATCTACCATATTACGAGACAAACAGCTACCCTATTCTATTCTATTTTATCCATCTTCTCTTCTGGTCTTTCTTAAACCTTTATCATGGCTACAGCTATCGGTAATACCTATTCTACACTTAACCAACAGTTTAGATTACCTGCATTTTCATCAGAGGAGTCTCAGATGTGGTTCATTCAAGCAGAGATATCATTCCGCCAATCGGGTATTACTGATGAGGAAACTAAATTCTGATGTGTCTCAACTGCCTTACCACCGAAAGTGGCGGTGTTAGTTAACCAGTTTATAACCAATCCCCAAGGTACTGAACCTTATACAGTCCTAAAGAAAAACCATCTCACCAAATTACAACTATCTGCAAGAGAATTCAGTCTCTCGTAGATAAGTCACGTTTGCCATGTGCATCCTCTTCCTTTCTGCCATCTATGGTCCTTAGCCATATTAGGAAAGTAGCAGCAGGGGTGGGTCTCAGTGACGTATTATTACGGGAGTACTTCACATATTGCCTTCCTTCTCATGTCCAGCCCTTTATGATGCAATTTCCTGAAGACAAACCTCTTGACGAGTTAGCAGCTCTAGCCGATAAACTATTTGAATTATCCCCAGAGCTTCCTCAAGGTAACATTGCTATCCCTGTACCAATCACTCCTGCTCCCGTAACTCAAGTAGCCCCTGTAGTGGCAAACCCTGCCGTTTCAGCACATTCAGACCAATTTTTGCGTGAGGAGATATGAAGTCTGGCACTTGCCTTTGCCGTAATTAAAGCTGATGTCAAAGCAGAACGTAGCTCATGGTCAGATACCGTAGCCGCCTTTCAGACACCTCAGTCACTCTCTGTCCCTCATTATGTTGAAGGTGGGATTCACTATATTCAACCTGGTGCTCGATTTGTTGAACCTCAAGACCAGTATCAGAGACAAAATGTACGTTATGTCCAGCCCGAAAGTGGGTATATCCAGCCTGAGATTGGGTACGCGCAACCTGAATTTATCTATTCACGCCAGAGTAGGTATAACCAGATGATAAACAGAGCTAGGAATTATAGCCCTGCAACGCAACAGTACGTGCGCAGTCAGTCTTTTAACAGAGCTCATTCACCAGCTCGCTCACAATCACGTCCAAAACCTGGATTATGTTGGTATCACGTGAAATTTGGATCTCATGCTAATAAATGCGGTTCCCTCTTGTACCCCAAATATGGTGAATTCCAGTCGGGAAACTAATGACGCGACGTGTGAATGCGAGTACCACGTCGACCCCTAATTTCACTCGCCTGCTCAGGATCTACGACCCTTTAACCAACCCAAAATTTTTAATCGATTCATGTTCATCTGTCTCAATAATTCCAGCAACTGCTTATGAAAAACTGGCTAATGGTACTAATAACCTCTGTGCTGCAAATGGCACACCCATAGCATGTTTTGTATCGAGAGAGATGACTTGTTCTTTGGGCTTGCAACGTTATTTTAATTGGACGTTCATTATCGCTGCAGTTGAGCAACCTATCATTGATGCAGATTTCTTGTATAATTTCGTACTAAGTGTTGACTTAAAAAATAAACTGATTAGGGACGAAACTACCTGTCTTTCAAGACCTCTGTCCCCAGTCAATATCACCCACAGCTTGCACTCGATTGGAGCTGCTTTAGATTCAAAATGTAAATTCCAATAAATTTTGGCTGATTATCCAACTCTGACTAATCCTAACCTAGCAGCCAAGTAAAACCAGTGTTCAACAAAACATCATCTCATAACCACTGGACCTCCAGTCTCTTCCCGTGCACGACAGTTACCCCCGATCGTTTCGAAACTGCTAAGGCTGAATTTCAACGCATGCAGAATGCGAGTACTGTCCGCATTTCAAAGAGTCTATGGGCAAGTCCGCTCATGATGGTCCCTAAATCCAATGTGGAATATCGCTTGTGTGGTGACTATTGACGGTTAAATGCAATCATTATTCCTGATCGCTTCCCTATACCCCATTTGCATGACTTCAGTGCCAATTTGCACGGTGCTACAGTCTTTTCCAAGATTGACCTAGCTCATACTTTCCATCAGATTCCCATGGACGAAGAGTCCATTCAAAAGACTGCTATAATTACTCCCTTTGGCCTTTTCGAATATACCACAATGCCGTTCGGATTACGAAATGCACCTCAAACTTATCAACGACACATGACTAATATCTTGTCAGATTTACCTTACGCTTATACTTATCTCGATGACGTGCTAATTACTTCATCCACTCCCAAACAACATGAGGAACACTTAAGAACCTTGTGTGAACGTTTCGCCAATCACGGCTTATTGATCAATCCCACCAAATACGAATTAGGAAAGAAGTCCTTAACTTACCTTGGTCACGGAATTTCTGAGCTCGGTTTAAAGCCTCTTCCTTCTAAAGTTTACGCTATTCGCAACTTCCCGAAACGTGAGACACAATGCGAAGTGCGTCGTTTCCTAGGTTCCGTAAATTTTTATCATAGGTTCATTAGAAATTGCGCTCATATCTTGTCACCCTTGTCTTCATTACTTGCTCCCAAACGTAGGGGTAAATAAACACTCATTGTGTGGAACACAGACGTATCACTTGCGTTTGAAACCATCAAGGAGTGTCTTGCGGCTGCTACTGAATTATTTTACCCCATTTCAGGGCTTAGTTCAGTTTAGGTGTCGATGCATTAGATGTGGCAGAAGGTGCTGTCTTGCAACAGACGGTCGGTAGTCTAACTTCTCCTTTGTCATTCTTTTTACGAAAACTCTCGCCCACCGAGCAACGCTACAGTGCGTTTGGTAGAGAATTGTTGGCTATTTACTTGGCCGTTCGTCACTTTCGCTACATTTTAGAAGCAAGACACATGCCCACAGATCGCCACTCACCCAGAGAATCGCGACACTTGTCGTATGTTAGTCAATTCACCACCGATGTGCGTTATAATAAAGGTTTTGAGAACACCGTAGCAGACTGCCTTTCGCGTATTAATTGTATCTCTATTATTCCTGTATTAGAACAACTCACCTTAGAGAGTATTAGCGACGCCCAAAAGGGGGACCCTCAACTGACAAGTTTGCTACAAGCAACTCAGAACTCCTTACGTTTGGTGTTAGCCAATGGAGTGTATTGCGACGCTGATCGACCTAATCGTCCTTATCTACCTGTAACCCTTCGTAGAGCAGAAATAGCACATGATCACTCCTTGTGCCATCCTGGTACCGACCGAACCTTGCGTCTCATTGCCGAGCGTTACGTTTGGCCCTCCATGCGTAAAGATGTCAAACATTTTGTACAGCATTGCCACGATTGTCAATCAAGTAAGGTCACTAAACATAATCGTGCTGCCTTACAGGCTTGCGCTTTCACTGGTAATAAATTTGACTCTGTCCACCTTGATTTGGTGGGACCTTTGCCCACGTCGCGTGGTTACTCGTACTTGCTAACTATGATAGATAGATTCACGCGTTGGGTAGAGGCTGCTCCAATTTCCGATATTACTGCTGAAACAGTAGCTCGTACATTCGTCCGCTCATGGATTCCTAGATTTGGTATTCCCTTAAGGATCACTCACGATCGTGGTGCACAATTCGCATCAAAACTTTGGGCAGACGTCTCTTCTCTTTTAGGTTGTGCAAATTTCAGCACAACTGCTTTTCACCCACAGTCTAATGGCTTGATCGAACGGGTCCACCGCGATCTTAAGACGGGTTTAAAGTGTCTCAACAGTTGTACATACTGGGTTGATCATCTCCCTATGGTTCTTTTGAGCTTACGTAATCTTTACAAACAGGACCAAAAAGCAACGACATCAGAAATGTTATACGGGCAATCCTTGCGGTTGCCGGGTGACATAGTAAATCCTGACGTCTCTACGTCATTTTCACTTCTGAATCAGAACTCGTATAGTGACCGCCTAAAACGCTGTATGACGCAAATTCGATACATAGCACCGCGTCCAACACAGACTGTCGATAAATTCGACCCAGCGTTAGAAACGTGCACACATGTGTATGTTCGCGTTGATGCCATGAAGCCTGCTTTTACGCACCCTTATGATGGTCCCTTTCTCGTCATAAGACGCACTGCTAAATACTTTACCATCGAGAAGCACGGAAAGCAGGACTCGGTCTCTATTGATCGCCTGAAAGCTGCATTTGTATCGGACGCACTACTCATACCAAATAATCTTCTTCCACCTGATGTCACTGATCTTTCTATCGATGCTAAATCTCTGTTGAAACCACCTGTGCATAGACTTGAATTCGCTTCACAACTTGCTGCATCGCTCTCTAGCAGTATACCTTGTAATCCTTTCCTTATTCCTAGCCGGTCGTTGGACACTCATTCTTGCCATTCTAATACGCCAGCTGTGATCTCGAGACAACCTGTTTCCACTAATGCAACAGCTATTCCTCACCTGTCAAAACTTAATTTGCAGATTCGTACTGGAATCTTGCCTAAACCTGTTCAAGTCTCCGATAGACCCCCGACCTCTCGACGCGAAGTGGTCGCAAGGTAACGCGTCCTCTGCGCTTTAGCTAAGTTTTTAGACCGACTTTCCAGTCTCGAAACGAAGGAGATAGTGTAGCATTACATCGCTACTCATGCTCCATTTTCAAGTTATGCGTAATTATTATTCGCGTGCAAATTAAATCGTACTTTTTACAATAAATTTCTTGTATTTTTGTGATTAGGTTTTTGTGACCCTAAGCAAGATTCTTGTAAATTTTTGATTATAGAAATTCGCTGTATTTTCTAAAATCATTCTTAGTACTTAAAGAACTGTCGCTATGGTTCTTTTTAAAATTTCACTCCTGAGAAGCAAATCCGGATCGTGACTCGACGTCAGTCTGATCATAGCTTTTAGGAGGTAACAACGTAAGTTTAAAGTGCCTTAAAGTGAAGTGTTTTTACAGTAAGTTCAGAATTAATTGTGTTTAGGACTTACATATATTTATTAGTCTCACTATATTTTTCTAGAAATATTAGGTGTAGGATTGTTTCATATAATTTGTGTTAACTTTTGTATAATGTGCGTATGTAGAGACGACCTATGGTACATCCCTGAAATGACTAAATTTTAGGATTTGTATTTTGGGATTTAATAGAACTGTGGTCTTAACTAGTACTGAGAGTATTTCTTATCTAATCTTCAAATCTATCTTAATTTCGGCTTAAAAATTCACCTGTTATGTTGAGATTTTCTACTGTTCATCCATAGTGAGATGTTTCTTACATTTTGCTGTTACAAGCTCTCTCTGCATTACTCCAAGTATTTACTTCAAATACTTTCCTTTTACTGCTCAATTGACACAGTGAATTTCTTTTATAACCTATTTTCTTTATTGTTCAATTTTTCTGCACGCTTCCTGAATAGAAGTGGGATCAGCTGAATATGGTGTAGCTAGACCATAAATTGGATTACTAGATTTAACCACAGACTGAAAATTGTCTTAAATCACAAACTTGCCTTTTCATTGCATTCTATACTTAGAAGTAGAGGTTTGTGTAAACATGTATTCAGCTTATAACTATATTGATTTCATTCCCTTGTAAAATCGATATATTTTATTTTTTTATTCATTGTTTGTTGCTTACTTGGAAGCATAGAATTCTTATCTAACAGTTCCCATCCAGGTATTATTGATATATCATTCCCTCTTAATATGATTGAAGTTTTTTACTGCAAATTTTTCATCTCAGGTCATATTTATCCAAATCTTAAATTTCAGGGATTAACCATAATATTATGGTTTGCTAGATGATATATCTGCTGAATAAAGATATCCATAATGCGCTATGTTGTCACTAGTTGGTTTCCTTCTTTTTTTACCATGTCTTAGGATGTCCATTATATTTCTGTACAATGTTTAAGATGTATTTTATTCTTGCTCTAATTAGGATGTTCTAATTATTTTAAAAAAGAAACTTTTGTTCATCTTAGGTTGTTATATTGTGCCTGTATCATGGCAATATTGCAGGACTATGGGAAATATTTTTGTGGTTAAAAATTTTGGCCTTGCATACTTGAGCGACCTTTTTCACGAGACTCCTTATTGTCTATTCAACAATTGTGCTCATATTTTTAGTTACTATATGAACCAAATAATCATTTCCCTCTCTAGATTTAATTGATCCTAAATCAAACATTAAAAATCGACTTTGTTCAGTAGATGAAACTGAGTTTATTAAAACTCAATTATCTTGTCTAGAATTCCATGTTCACTAAAGCAACTTTTGCTCAGTTTCTAGTCTTAAAAATAGACCTTTTTAATGAGGATTAGATTCCTTGTTTATTTAAAGGGAACTTACTTTTTATCACTCTATAAGGTTATATTCCAGCTCTCTGGAATATTTTGAGATTAAACTGCCTTACGACTGCATTTCATTCTGATTAGCCTTGTCATTGCTTAGGTTTGTTACGGGTAATGCTTGTGTTTGTTTATGTTTGTGAAGATGTGAAAATTAAGCTCAACCTTCTCTTCCAGACACCAGGCGGTCCTGCTCTCTTCTCTCCCTCCTCTCTCGTCATCTCTCTCTCCTCTCCAGTCTCATCGTTGCTTTTTAGATCTTAACACTTGATCACATTCTTGACCACACACTTGATCACATTCTTGATCGCATTCTTTATCACATTCTTGATCACATTCTTGATCACATTCTTGATCACATTCTTGATCATTACTTCTAGTTTTCAATCTCTTTTACTTGTGGACTACGGATGTCTTCTGTCCACCGGCTGCCCTACGGATCAATAAATAAACAAAAGCTGAGTACCCATCTTATCATTGAATTCCCCAACTAGAAATGCACCAGACGACTCCCTTAACCTTACCTTCTGATAAATTGTTATTTGCCCAACAAAGAAAACTTAACATGGGGCTTATCCCCACAAAACATAACAACCTCATCATAAGTCCCATTTGCAATTCCTAGACTGTGTTAGGATGAACTGCAGAAGGCAGCATTAGTTAAAGATTATCAGCCACCAGCTCACTATTTAATTAAGTTCTTGATTTCACATTCTTACAGTGAGGCAGGAGTTTATTAAATTGATTTCCTGAGTTATTGATAGAAGCAGAAATAATTAAATTGCATCCTTAGCATAATTCTTAAGGATTTTCATTGGATTTTTTAGAGCCCAATTTTAGCAACATGAAGCAGGAAAATTGTCATTAGATAAAAAGGTTCATTCTTAGTCTTTCAATATTTACAAGTCTGAATTAAGTAATGGCCACAAAAAAATTGAGTTTAGACCTTCAAAGAAGTAGCTTTTAGGTCTGTAATAATATTAATACAGAGTTTTCCACATATAAAAGAAACACATAATAATTCTTAAGGTGACAAAATTAGGGATAAATGATATAAGCTGCATCCTAATTTTGCATCAACAAGGACATACTGTAAGCTTAAGATTCTGTTCCTAGTTAATAGATCTAATCAACAGAGTCTGGTTTTAGTTCTAAAATCATTGTAACCGCATAACTGGGTTTCTAATTTCTGATCCATAAGAGAAAAAATATCTTGAGCACACATATCTGTGGCATAATGTATAAATTAGTAATTGGCACCTCAAAGGCAACGCCTGAGCTTGAGTGAGGGATGATGCGGGAGCAGCGTCAGTTGTGGGTTGGGCCCTGTCGTGTGTGTATCGGTACCGTAGTTGTGGGAGCAAGAAACGGCTCAGGTGCAGGTTGCAGGCTGGTTGTTCGATAAAAGTAGTCGTTGTCGTGGAGATCTGTACTCATAAAATATTAGGCTAAGTAGATTCAGTTACTAACACTAGTATAAGGATAATCGTCACGCGAGTAGAGGTTGTGTGTCACGGTCGAAGGTTATTGATGTCGCATCGTCCACGGTTAGAAGACATTCATCTGATACGAGAAGCAGTGCAGTCTGAAGACCAAGTCAAATAGAGGTAAACGAATTCGGGTTAGAAAATACCGTAGAGTTGCAACTATTAGTCTTAACAACACTTTCCTTTCTAAAGGAATTATATTTATGCTAGTACTGTTCCAAAAGGAATTTATATTTTTGCGTACATGTGGCAGCAACGTGTTATTTGAGGTGCAACTGTGAGATTAATGCCATTACTTTAGTTCAGTGTAGCTGCCAGTGTTTTCAGTCAGCCTCAATGGCCAGTATTATGTTTGAACTACATTCTAGTGTAGGCACATTGAAAAGATAATCATGTATGCCATTTCGGACACCAGTACTATGTCAAAGTATTTAATTTTAAGTTGAATAAATAGTTCGGTAAACTTAATTTGTGATTTGTTCTCAGATCACGGCTTCAATAAACTCAACTTCCAACGACCTCATCATTTATCCTACGGGACACGCCTAAGTCCCGGACATTGCATCTGGCGAGCTCTCGAATCTCGCCTTCTGACTGCATTATTAGTTTTCCCGTTACTTCACTATGATCCTGTATTAAACGACGATTTTATTCTCTGCGTCAGAATTTTGTATCGCTGTGATCGTATTCTTTAGGTTAGTTTCCTCATTAGTGCTAAAATTGTCTGCATTCCTAATTTTTGCTCCCATTTTCTTTAAGGAATGCAGGGATAGAAATTTCCCACTCTTAATTTCTCCGGCTTGTGAGTTTTACAGGATTTGCTGGTAATAAACGTTGCTCGGTCCGTATTGGACTTTTTTCCGATTATTCTTCTTTCCTCATTAGAAGGTTGTTTGTGAGTCTTTTTCGGCTCGTTTTTGACCAGTAGGAATACAGTATCGTATCCTTTATTGTTTTTGTCCGGGACTTAAGCGTGTCCCGTAGGATAAATGATGAGGTCGTTGGAAGTTGAGTTTATTCAAAGCCGTGATCTGAGAACAAATCACAAATTAAGTTTACAGAACTAATTATTTAACTTAAAATTAAAATACTACTTGAGATAATACTGGCATCCGAGATGGCACACATGATTGTCTTATCAATATGCCTACACTAGAATACAGTTCAAACAATTAATCTCACAGTTGCAGCTCAGGTAACAAGTTGCTGCCACTTGTACAAACAAATATAATTTCCTTTTGAAACAATACTAACATGAAGATAATTCCTTTAGAAAGGAAAGCATATAATTGAAAGTTCAGGTATAAATGACTAGAGGTTTACCAACCTCAGTGTTGAAAAAAAATATCTTATACATCACATTTAAATGCCTGAGTGTCTCTACACAAAAGGGAATTGCCTTGCAAACTTCTTACTCAAAAATATAGTAAACTACCATGATTGACACATCAAAGCACGAGTATTGCTTAGAAACATATAACTGCTGCAATTCAGCATCATAAAAGAAAAAAGAAATGGCTAACTGTATATAGCAACAGGTATTGTTTGTTATGCAAAAAATCATACACTTGAGCACACTGAATTAAAAATATAAAAAAATTTTGCGGAACTTTCTTTCCAATGTTGGGTGGTATGAGAACCTTTTGCACTACATTGAACACATTGTAATGCTACTGTAGACCAGAAATCATTTGTCTACATTAGACACTGTTACACACAAAAATCCTACACTTAGAGCAGACTCAATAAAGGACACAAAATTGTCTAAGGAACTTTTCTTCCTAATGTTGGGTGGTGTGAAAACCTTTTATACCTACATTGAACACATAGTTATACTGCTGTAGTCCAGAAATCCCTTTTCTACATTCTACACTGAATGTTACATTTCCTGTGAATAGGTACCAGCTAAATGAATGAATTGACTATGCATGTAGAATGCTTTTTGGTAACTTATTGTATGACCAGGACTCTAATGAGCAGGAAAGAATGGACATTTAATTCATCACAAACACACTGATGAGATAACTTCCTGGCTCACATGAAATACATATATACTGACACTTGTCAGTATCACACATAGATTCTACAGTTATGCTTTTACTAGAAAGCTGGCGATTGAGCATGAAGGACTAAACACATTTTATTTATCACAAACTTGGATGAGATAACTTCCTAGCTCACATGAAATACATATACTGATACTTGTCAGTATCCCTCATAGATTCTGCAGTTATACTTGTACTAGAACGCTGGTGATTGAGCAGGAAGGAATAGACACATTTAATTTATCACAAACACTGATGAGATAAATTCTTGGCTCACATGAAATACTTATACTGATACTTGTCAGTATCACACATAGATTCTACAGCTATGACTGGCGACAGAATATTATATTAAATGACTCTAGTGCCTTGAGCATTCTTCAGTGTCCTATGGGTATCACAGTTGGCCTCCTGTCTATATAGATTATGGCTGCATTTTCACAGTTATGATAATGCACAGTTATGATAACGCTGGTATCAACAGGCTTATGCATCTAAGTATACTCACGATTACGTTTTGCACTTTTACGTATATCTTACATTTTTGGTTTGGTGTGGACTTAACACTGTTTTTAAAAACGATACTGACTACGGGCTACGTGTAGCTTGGATGGTGGTGGGACCAGACAAAAGCTATGCCGGCACGCCGCTGGCGTCCTGGCGTCTCGGTATTGCCAGCTAGCGAGTATCCCTCTGTCCCTTTTTCCTCTAATACAAATTCCAATTCATTTATATTTATTATATATCCTGACCTGTCAGGACACTCCCCATCTCGGACGAAGACCGAAAAAATGCAACCCAAGGAAACCGAAAACAAGAGGTGTTGAAGTCTAGGTGGAAGAGTCTGGTGCTTCCAAGATCGGTATTATGTTTTGGACAGCCCTCTCTACCGTCGCCTTGCGCCTGGATTTGTCGCTGAGTGCGAGGTCGATGAACCCGGAGCGTGAGAGAGCGTCTCTGCTAGTAGATGTAGCAACTTCGTCCGAGCCCCAGAGATTGCGCTTGGTGTTGCAACCTTGGACAAGCACAACGTCTCCGATATTTCCATGATCTTGGGAGAGGAACGGGCAACTTGTTGAGAAGTGTATTCGTCCCTCTAAGACAGTCGACATACGTAAGCTCTGAGGTGCATGCTTTGGTGTTGATCCCGGTACGTGCGATGCTCTGGAATTCCTGCAACTGTACCTTATCGTTTGTGTGCTTGACTTGCAGGATTTCAACAATGTCTTGATGTATAGCGTTTTCTAATTCTGACCCTTTTTCATAATTGGTGTGTAAAGCGTCCCACATGGTCGTGATTGCAGTTACCAGGTCGCCTGATAGCTGACTCGCGATGCCTTGGATCAGCTCCCGAGATCGGCCGCTCGTGTTTGCTGCGAGGACGGTTATTGTGTCGTGCGATCCCATCCGGTATTGTTGTAATTGATGGTCAATGGCACTGCTCCGATTGTTTAAAAAGCGCACTTTACCGTCAAAAAGTGGCGTCATTGCTTGAAACACGTTTGGCGCCGTGGAGCACTGGGGTTGGGGGCAGGTTGCCGTTGTTCGTGTGTCGGGAAAAACTGGTGTAGTTGGATCGTGTGGGGCTGTCTTTAATTCGCTCCCCATCTTGGCGACAATGGGGGCCAGTGCTGTTACCTTAGGCCCTGACTCGTTCTCTGTCGCTGCTGAAAGGTCCTCGGGGTTAAGAGGCTGGTGGCGCCCTAGTATCGCTACAAACGTGTCCGTTCGTTTGTAGGATTCACGTGAAGTGATCTCTTCGTTATTGCGGTTTTTGGCCTCTGTGTTTTCCTCTTCTCTTGCATGCTCTGGGATATCCTCGAGATCAAGATCTTGGGTACCTGTGGCGGAGGGAGTCACTGACGTCTTTCCTTCGGATGCTTGTGGGAATGTCCTCAATTCACTCCCCATCTTGCGAAGACTGGGGGCTGACGCTTTTACCCTGCGCTCCTCTGCTTTGTTATCCGAGAAAACTTGTGGCTCTTCAGGATGCAGGGGTGACTGGTGTCCTAATGCCGCCACGAATTCTGCCGTTCGTCTGTGGGACTCGTGCAAAATAATCTCTTCGTTCTTGTGGTTTTCGACCTCTGTGTTTTCATCTTCTCTTCGATACTCTGGAATGTCCTCGAGATCGAGATCCTGGGTGCCAGTGGCAGAAGAGGATACTGACGTCGTTCCTCCGGATGCTCGCGATGGTAGGGAGAAACTGTCGACCTCTAGGACTCGCAGTCATGAATTTAGCACCACGAGCTCGTTCTTGACGATGCAGACACCCTTGTGTCGGGCCTCGTCTGTTTGGTGAGCCGACTCCGTGGCGCCTTGGCTGAGGTATCTGGCCGCGAGAGCTCCGCTCGCTTCTGTCAGCTGTTCGAGGCATTGCTTCAAAGCGCGGCTGTGGTCTTGAAGTTTCTGTTTGTCTCCTGCATCTGGGTTTTCGTAGACAGTAAGGTCTTTTAACCTGGTGTGTAGGGCCTCTACGTTATACTCGAGTACACGGAGTGGGGGCACTCTTGGTCTTGCACCGCCGTGTGTTGACTCACGGATCGACATTATTGGGTAGCTTAAAGCGAGCTTCCCTATTCGTCGGACTGAGGCCCTAATATCAAAAATCACTGAAGGTAGCTTGAAGCGAGCTTGCTTCTGTTACTGGACTACGGATTGTCCAGGATCTTCCCGTGCTTACTCAAAATTAGCGGCCTGCCCTATGTAGGCCCTAATGTTACTTTGAGGCTTTACAGTGTGACTTGGTGCTCTCTCACGGAGGGACTACTGCTGGTCCGCTATCTCGCTGTGAAGACGTGCCAAGTATCCGTCCTCTACCAAATATCACTGGCACATAACTCCGCCAGCAAACCAGAAAATATCACTAACCGGGAGACTTAACACTGTTTTTAAAAACGATACTGACTACGGGCTACGTGTAGCTTGGATGATGGTGGGACCAGACAAAAGTTATGCCGGCACGCCGCTGGCGTCCCGGCGTCTCAGTATTGCCAGCTAGCGAGTATCCCTCTGTCCCTTTTTCCTCTAATACAAATTCCATTTTATTTATATTTATTATATATCCTGACCAGTCAGGACAGTTTTCTTTTCCTTCAAAATACACCACTTTCTTCTTAAGCTGACAAGATGGCTCACTACACTTCACCAAGAAAGAATAATCCGGGCTTCCAGTCCAATTCCAGCGATGGAGATGAAAATGGATAGAGATGGAGGTAGATAAAGAATACTCATCAACAAAACTACGGACTTGAGTCACGTTTTTGAAGGTAATAAATAGGACTATGTTTCTAGAGCATAAAAATTACTTTACAACATTATTTCTTTCAACAATAACCACTGATTGACTGTGCAGGTGTCTAAACTACATTCTGGAAGACATAAACAGGGACATCAACATTTTTAACGCAGGTAAACAAACGTCGCAAAACATTTCCCCGTAATGGGTCGCATGTTTTGCTTCAGTATGTTAACTCCTACCCAATTGTATTCTATTAATAAACTTGAAATTGTGAAATTTCATGTCGTAAGACATGAAGGATAGTATCCTGCTTACCGAGGCTTCAGCTTTGAATGTTGCAGTTTCAGCATACGAATAATTTCCTGAAAAATAAATAGCCAACTGCATTTCGTTATTTGCTTTGATGGCGTGCAGAGGCGGAGGTGTTTTGAGAAGTTTTGTTGAAATCAGTACACAATTGATGTAAGAAAAATTTGCGTAGGTATTTTTTTTAAAATCAGAAGTCCAGGAGAAATACCTAGGGTTTCCAACGTCACAATGCACCAACAGACATTGCACGATGCCGGAGGAGAAAATTTTGCCTTGATCTGAGTGTGACTCTGAGGCTAGAGTGTTGTAAAATGTACGTGCACGTGCGCTAGAAGTACCAGTACGAAAATAGTGTATGGGGGATTGTGAACGAAGGAGTGAGTATTGTATGAAAGGTACTCTGGGTACTGATGAAATATTAATACCATGTATTTATGCATGTAGAGCAGGCAAATGTAATGCATACGCATGAACTCCTAGTGCTCAGGACGTGCTAACTATTTAAAAAAACACGGAAAGAATATTAGAATACTTCAGCAAATAGGCTTCAGAAATACAATTCTACATATGTTCACATTGGATGTTCGAAGATTAGCAAGCATTCGAATAGATGAGTTTTAGTGAATGTGTTGGGTAACTTTCAAAGGCGTTAAACATCCTTACGTGGCCTGTAGAATGTCCGATAGAATGGAAAAAGAAATACTTCTATATTTGTCATTTCTCCTAAAACGGATTAACGCATGCATGTGTGCCGAAGGGTTTTCTCAATAATTTTGAATACGTTCGTTCATTGAAATAAAAAGATAATATCTTGTATCAAACTGTTTCTTGTTTCTAATCTTGACACGACTGCCATTCGTAAAGTACTGATATGCGGATGGCATCATAATACAATAATAAAGACAACACAATAATGCAGTAATACCCTTATATAGTAGCACGGGTAGAAAGAAGGCAACTGTCAATTCAGACACTGCACATGTGCAGATTATTAGCTTTAATTTGATATGTAAATGAAGTTTGTGGGATGAATAGATGAGAAATAATTCTTGGGACCGGAAGGTATAAATATCGTTAGTGGACTCGAAAACAAGTGTCAAGACTTGGTGTGCCCCATGCTCAGAAAATTGATTGTAGGGGTTTTAATATATACACTGCACATGTCCAAATTATTAGCTTTAATTTTATATGTAAATGAAGTTTGTCAGATGAATCGATGAGAAATAATTTTTGGGACCGGCAGGTAAAAATATCGTTAGTGGACTCGAAAACGAGTGTCAAGAATTGGCGTGCCCCATGCTAAGAAAATGGCTTGTAAGAGGTTTAAATTTAAACACTGCACATGTACAGATTATTAGCTTTAATATGATATGTAAATGAAATTTGTGGAATGAATAGATGAGAAATAATTCTTGGACCGGAAGGTATAAATATCGTAGGTAGACTCGAAAACGAGTGTCAAGAATTGGCGTGCCCCATGCTATGAAGGTTGATTGTTGGAGGTTTTAATTTATACACTGCACATGTCCAAATTATTAGCTCTAATTTGACGTGTAAATGAAGTTTGTGGAATGAATAGATGAGAAATAATTCTTGGGGCCGGAAGGTAAAAATATCGTTAGTGGACTCGAAAACGGGTGTCAAGGAACCGCGTCCCCCAAAATGCGGGTCGTTATTAAAGAGGAGTTAATTTATAGCCATGCAGTGAGAGTAGGTTAATAGCTTTAATTGGAGACCAAAATGAAGGTTTTACGATGCATAGAACGAAATTAATTATCGAAACTGTTCGTTTCAAGATTTTTTCGGGAGATCTCAATAATTTTAAGTTTGGGTCGAGTTCGGTGTCGAGATTTTCCCTCCCGTGACTAAAACGATAGACTCCGTCTTGCGAATTAAATCTTATTTGCTAGCAAATGAAACTTGTTACAAAGACTTTCATGTAACAGAAAGAATGCTCAGCCTCTTCACAAGCGACATGTATTTAACACCCCAAACACAAGATATCAATGAAGTTGACCAACCAAGATGCAGCAAACATATTTTGGAATTACAATTTTTACAAGAATCTGATGACATTGGCATGGAATCAATTTAATAAACTCATCAAGGTAAAATATTTATCTGTATCTCTGATTTATAATTTACTTAAAATAAAAATATAAGTGGCTAATTTTGGGGGAACATTTGGTTAAAAGTGGTGCAAATCATCTGGCAACCCTCAGTGGCAGCCCTGATCCCAGAGATTTTTAGGAAACGTGTTATTTTTCTGTAGTAATTATTTCGTGGGTGATGATCTTCGAAGTAAGTGATACGATCGTCTCCGTAGCTAGCAGATTTATTCTAGCTCGTGTTGACTGTACAGCCATGTCACAGCACCTCGTGTTGACTGTACAGCCATGTCACAGCACCTCGTGTTGACTGTACAGCCATGTCACAGCACCTCGTGTTGACTGTACAGCCATGTCACAGCACCTCGTGTTGACTGTACAGCCATGTCACAGCACCTCGTGTTGACGTGTTGACCCACGTAAGACCGTTTACTGAAGCAAGACACGTTAGACCGCTTACTGAAGCAAGACCCACGTAAGACCGCTTACTGAAGCAACACACGTAAGACCGCTTACTGAAGCAAGACACATGTAAGACCGCTTACTGAAGCAAGACACACGTAAGACCGCTTACTGAAGCAAGACACACGTAAGACCGCTTACTGAAGCAAGACACACGTAAGACCGCTTACTGAAGCAAGACACACGTAAGACCGCTTACTGAAGCAAGACACATGTAACAGTTTTACACCACTTGCTGTCCTCAAACTTACGGTCCAGATTGTTCACAGGTTTTTTACTATGTTTTTACTTTACACTTATACTTTGAAAAATTGTTTATCACCAAAGAACTGACTTACTTGACCCTCTTTATATGTGTTTACTGCAAAAATATGTAAATACTATGGATTATTCTCATTTAAATAAAAAAATTTCTTATAATAAAATTATATTCGTGTCTAGGATGTGTAACAGTGATATTTAGGTGTCTTCCAACCGCAGTCCAATTGCACTTTGGACATGACTTTTTGATTCAGTTCTCTGGCTCTCAGCTGGATCTGGATTGCAAAATGATTGTAGGTTTAGTCAACTTCGTTCTAGCATTGATGCGCATTTAAATAAAAAAGATTCAACATGGAATAGTTTTAGAGAGTCTGGTGTGATTAGACTGGTGAAAAGAAATTAGTTTCCATAATATGTTGACATGGTTTTGAAAGTTACTCTTAGTCTAGAATATATTACAACAACTCTCTCAGCAAACAGGCGTCTAATTCACTAAAACAGCACCACAACCTTCACTTCTCAAAATCATGTTTCAAAAGCGGACTTCGTTTCTGAAGTTTTGCTCTTAGTTCTGTTTGAACGTGCCCTTCATATCTACATCTACCGAATTCCTAGTGCCAAATCCTCTTTTCTTTGTGTATTTATCAGAGCGTGGGATCATTTAATGAAAATGCTCATTGCGGGTTTTCAAAGTAACATTGTTTACTGGTTTTCAAGTGAATAATTTGGAACATTCTCACGTTGCTTCAAATTTCTTTTGTAGTGTTTCTTTGTGATATTCTTGCCGTTGAGTTTGTTCCAGCGGTTGTGTAAATAAGGAATTACAATGAACTCATCATTACGGACAAGTAAAGTGTCATCTCAAGTCTTGCATTCTTTTTGTAGGCATGTGTTGGCTACATAAATCACTAATACCAGTCCCTCTTTAACTTTCCTGACTTTTTATCGTTATTTTTCAGGGGTCAAGTGATGAAGTTCGAAAACATAGAAACTTAACTACATTTTTATGTTATTTGATTTTCTAAAGTCAAATTAGAATATCACTAAACCATATTTTTGCAATCAATACTTTTTTTGTAAAGTATCGCTGGCAGGTGAAAGCCAAATATCAATAAGTGCGGGAAAGAAATACTGACAGGTGTGGTATTTAGGAATAATACTAATTAATGTATTGGCAAGAACCTAGGGCTGCCTTTCACCTGTACAAATTTACTTTGGTGCTGTGACATGGCTGTACAGTCAACACGAGGTGCTGTGACATGGCTGTACAGTCAACACGAGGTGCTGTGACATGGCTGTACAGTCAACACGAGGTGCTGTGACATGGCTGTGACCCATAAGTAACTCGAAATAAATACAGAATTTAGCAAGAAGAATAAATATCATGAGACAACATTATAAGACAACTATTGAGTAAAACACTTAAGCATCGTACCTAATTAGCTGGCGGTCAGAGAAATACAAAAATGAGATGCGGATATGCAGCTTCTACCCGAGGCCATGAAATTTAATAACCGTATCAAAATGGCTGGTCGATCTTTCAGTATGCTTGTCATAAAATACTCGAACGTAGAGACTTGAGTGAGACGAAATTAGACAATGAATTTGATAGCTGAGGCAAAATTTATTATTCAAAGTGTTCTATATTTGGAATAATTCTAAATCTTGGAGTAACGCAAATCAAAGCACAACTTCACATCTAGGCAAAGCTAAAATGATAAGTTTAGGGAATATATGGTAGGTAAGTGAAACGCATTACTTCCTAACACATGGTCAATGGAAAACTTACCCGTCAGAGAGATTGAAAGCGCGAATAAAATTGCTGTTCACTGGGTAACGGTTGCGAGGAAACTGACGGGCACTTAACCTATAGGGTCGTGGTTGACTATGGTGTTCTATAAACGAGGGTTACAATTTGAAGTTGTAACTACGATTAAAATTTTCACTTTAAAATACTAGCTTCAAATGACGTGAAATAAGTATAAAAATTAACTCCAAAATATTACTGAAATACCTTATATTTTTGTATCGGCTCCCAGATCATTCTAAATTCATTACGATATTTCCGAGGCACTACAGATTCATTCGCTTGGTCAGAGCTACCCATCTCCTCATGGAAGGTAGAATGGACTGAAATAATGTTGATGAAAAAAGAGTAGATGAATGTACTGGAAATGTTGTAAAGTTTAGGTGCATAAATGTGCGTGGATGGTAGGTCGGAAAGTTTGATGACCTGGCAGAAGAATTTGAAAAGGGAAGACTAGACTGTGTAGGTGTAGTCGAGACTCAGATGCAAGATAGGTTGAGGTTTGTGTGTAAGAAAAATAAATATCAAATGATAGGTTAAGGTCGTGTTAAGTGGCAGAAGAAAGGTGGAGAAGTAGAACTGATTGTGAATAATGCTTTAAATTGGAAATTGGAAGAAATTTGTGTCGGAAATAAACTTGAGAGTTTAAATATTTTGGTAATGAGATGTGAAAAAGTGCAAGCAAATAAATGCATCATTCTAGTTGTGTGTTATATGACAACCATGAGACCACTAGCACAGGAAGAAAATATGAAGAAGTATACCGTACTGGAAAGAGTAGTGCAAGAATTTAGCAGGTTCCCAGTGATTGTAATGGGAGACATGAATGGCCATGTTGGTATACTTGGAGAGAAATTAAATGAAAATGGGTATAAATTGATTAATTTCTGTGAAGGAAATAAGTTTAAAAATTTGAATGTCACAATAGAGAATGGTTTTTTATTCATGGGAGAGTGTCCGGGACTTAAGCGTGTCCCGTGGGATAAATGATGAGGTCGTTGGAAGTTGAGTTTATTGAAGCCGTGATCTGAGAACAAATCACAAATTAAGTTTACAGAACTAGTTATTTAACTTAAAATTAAATACTTTGACATAGTTGTAGCATGACCTGCTACCCCTTTAAAGGTTATAAAATAACAAGTATTAAAATATTCCTCATTTTTAGTAATAAAAATAAGACTAAACTTCGAGTGATTTTTACCAACTCTTTACAATTAAAACATGCATATTTAGTGCACGTTATTGTAATAATATTTCTATTAAGTAACGTTAGCCAGAGAGTATTTCCAATCAAAACTTTTTTCTGGCAACACTCTCACGCTTCTTATCTAGACGTGGCTCTCCCAGCAACGCCACCCGTGAACATCATCATGTGACGTCAGGTTAGAATTCCCTGAACTTGGGGGACCGTCTACCACCCACTCGCCGGCCCATTACTTACTTACCTACCTACTACACTATACTATACCAGCTGCACTCGTACACTTATACGCCACATACTGCACCTACTGTACTCGCTGTACTCGTGCAACATCTCAAGCCACATGCGCTATAGCTCTGGACTGGCCATTCATCCCTGAAGCTGGACTGGCCTAACCATCATCTGGACGCTCTGGACTGGCTCAATCATCCCAAGATATCCCAAGCTATTTCTCGTGCCAACTTCCGTGAATACCAAACTGAGTTCCTGTGACGAGTTCTTTTATTCTCCTTGAGTAAGGTCACACGGGCAGTTAGATTAGGTTTTGTTAAAGTTGGTTGCTTGAAATTCCCCAAGCACAACCAAACTTTACATTGGTCACTCTGCTCACATCAGAGCACGAGTATTGCTTAGAAACATATAACTGCTGCAATTCAGCATCACAAATGAAAAAAAAAGGCTAACTGTATTTAGCAACAAGCATTGTTTGTTATGAAAAAAAATAATACACTTAAAACACACTCAATAAAGAACACAAAATTGTCTAAGGAACTTTTCTTCCTAATATTGAGTGTTGTGAGAACCTTTTACAACTACATTGAACACATAGTAATACCGCTGTTGTCCAGAAATCATTTGTCTACATTCTACACTAAATGTTGAATTTCCTGTGAGTTGGTACCAGGTAAGTAAATGAATTGACTATGCATGTAGAAAGCTTTTTGGTATCTTACTGCACAACCAGGACCTTATTGAGCAGGAAGGAATAAACATTTGATTTGTCACAGACACACTGATGAGATAACTTCCTGGCTCACCTGAAATACATATACTGATACTTGTCAGTATCACACATAGATTCTACAGCTATGCTTGTACTAGACGCCGGTGATTGAGCATGAAGGACTAAACACATTTAATTTATCATAAACTTGGATGCGACCACTTTTTAGCTCACATGAAATACATATACTGACACCTATCACACAAATTTTACAGCTATGACTGGCGACAGAATATTATATTAAATGACTCCAGTACCTTGAGCATTCTTCAGAGTCCTATGGATATCACAGTTGGCCTCCTATCTGCATAGACTATGACTGCATTTTTACAGTTATGATAATACACAATTAGAATAATGCTGATATCGACGGACTTATAGAGTTAAGTATACTCACGATCACGTTTTACACTTTACACAATATCTTACATTTTTGATTTGGTGTGGACTTAACACTGTTTTTGACAACGATACTGAATACGTGTTGCTTTGGGGGTGGCGGGAAAGACAAAAGCGACGCCCGGCGGCCCGTGTGGCTAAAGCGTCTCGATATTGCCAGCCAGCGACTATCCCTCTGTCCCTTTTTCTCTAATTCAAGTTCTAATTTATTTATATTTATTTTATATCCTTACCTGTCAGGACACTCCCCATCTCGGACGAAGACCGAAAAATGCAACCCAAGAAACCGAAAACAAGAGGTGTTGAAGTCTAGGTGGAAGTGCCGGGTGCTTCCAAGATTGTTACTACGTTTTGGACGGCCCTCTCATCGTCGCCCTGCGCCCGAATTTGTTGCTGAGTGCGAGGTCGACAAAAACGGAGCGTAAGAGACCGTCTCTGCTAGTAGAAGTAGCAAATTCGTCCGAGCCCCAGAGATTGTGCTTGGTGTTGCAACCTTGGACAAGCACAACGTCTCCGATATTTCCATGATCTTGGGAGAGGAACGGGCAACTTGTTGAGAAGTGTATTCGTCCCTTTAAGACAGTCGACATACATAAGCTCTGGGGTGCAGGCTTTGGTGGTGATCCCGGTACGTGCGATGCTCTGGAGTTCCTGCAACTGTACCTTATCATTTTCGTGCTTGATTTGCGAGATTTCAACAATATCTTGATGCATTGTGTTTTCTAACAAACAAACAAACAACTTTATTTCCAGTCAAGTACACAGTACATAGACATTAGTACATTGGTTTTTCAAATTCTTAAGGTTAACATTCTTAGAGTAAGGATGATGGTGAGCTCCATGCGACGATCCTGGTATGTGTCCATGGGCGAGGAGTTGAGGGCTTACCGATAAGTGCGAGCTCACGGCGCGAAACGAGAAACAGCTCGTTTTCATTGCCGGGTTTCGAACCCGCGGTCTGTCTGCCCGAAGCAGAGACCTGATACCAAACACAGGCCGCAGACCACTCAACCACGGTGGCTGCTAAATCTGACCCTTTTTCATAATTGGTGTGTAAAGCGTCCCACATGATCGTGAATGCAGTTACCGCGTCGCCTGATAGCCGACTTGCGATGCCTTGGATCAGCGTCCGAGATCGGCCGCACGTGTTTGCCGTGGTGACTGTCATTGCGTCGTGTGATCCCATTCGGTATTGTTGTAAGTGATGGTGAATGGCACTGCTCCCATTGTTGAAAAGGCGCACATTACCGTCAATGAGTGGCGTCACTGCTTGAAACACGTTGTCCTGATAGGTCAGGATATATAATAAACATAAATAAATTGGAATTTGTATTATAGAAAAAAGGGACAGAGGGATACTCGCTAGCTGGCAATACCGAGACGCGGGGACGCCAGCGGCGTGCTGGCATAGCGGTTGTCTGGTCCCACCATCATCCAAGCTACATGTAGCCCGTAGTCAGCATCGTTTTAAAAAACAGTGTCAAGTCCACACCAAACCAAAAATGTAAGATATGCGTAAAAGTGCAAAACGTAATCATGAGTATACTTAGATGCATAAGCCTGTTGATACCAGCGTTATCATAACTGTGCATTATCATAACTGTGAAAATGCAGCCATAGCCTATATAGGCAGGAGGCCGACTGTGATATCCACATGTGACACTGAGGAATGCTCAAGGTGCTAGAGTCATTTAATATAATATTCTGTCGCCAGTCATAGCTGTAGAATTTGTGTAATACTGACAAGTATCAGTATAGGCATTTCATTGAGCCAGGAAGTTATCTCATCAGTGTGTTTGTGATGAATTAAATGTCCATTCTTTCCTGCTCAATAGAGTCCTGGACATACAGTAAGATATCAAAAAGCATTCTACATGCATAGTCAATTCATTCATTTAACTGGTACCTATTCACAGGAAATGTAACATTCAGTGTAGAATGTAGAAAATGTTTTCTGGTCTACAGCAGCATTACTATGTGTTCAATGTAGTTGCAAAAGATTCTCACACCACTCAACATTAGGAAGAACCGTTCTTTAGACAATTTTGTGTTCTTTATTGAGTGTGTTTTACGTCTATGATTTTTCTACATTAGGAAGAAAAGTTCCTTAGACAAATTTGTGTTCTTTATTGAGTGTGTTTTAAGTCTATGATTTTTTTACATCAGGAAAAAAAGTTCCTCTGACAATTTTGTGTCCTTTATTGAGTGTGCTCTATGTGTAGGATTTTTCTGTGTAACAGTGTCTAATGTAGACAAATGATTTCTGGTCTACAACAGCATTCATAAGCAATACCCGTGCTTTGATATGTCAATCATGGTAGTTTACTATATTTTTGAGTAAGAAGTTTGCAAGGCAATTCCATTTGTGTAGAGACACTCAGGCAGTTAAATGTGATGTACAAGATATAATGTGTTCAATTTAGGTATAAAAGGTTTTTACTCCACTCAACATTGGAAAGAAAGTTCCTCACACAATTTTTATATTTTTAATTCAGTGTGCTCAAGTGTATGATTTTTTGCACAACAAACAGTGCCTGTTGCTAAATACAGGTAGCCATTTCTTTCTTCTTTTGTGATGCTGAATTGCAGCAGTTATATGTTTTAACACTGAGGTTGGTAAACCTCAAGTTATTTATACCTGCACCTTCAGTTATCTAGATGCTTTCCTTTCTAAAGGAATTATATTTATGCTGGTACTGTTGCAAAAGGAAATTAGCTACATACTAGTGTATGCACATTGAAAAGATAATCATGTATGCCATTTCAGTTGCCAGTACTATGTCAAAGTATTTAATTTTAAGTTAAATAATTAGTTCTGCAAACTTAATTTGTGATTTTTTCTCAGATCACGGCGTTTTCAATAAAGCCACCTTCCAACGACCTCATCATTTATCCTACGGGACACACTTAAGTCTGGGACACACGTTTTGCTTCGTGGAGCACTGGGGCTGGTGGCAGGTTGCCGTTGTTCGTGTATCGGGAAACACTGGTGTAGTTGGATCGTGTGGGGCTGTCTCTAATTCGCTCCATATCTTGGCGACAATGGGGGCAGGTGCTGAAACCTAGGGTCCTGCCTCATTCTCTATCGCTGCTGGGAGGTCTGTAAAGTTTGGTTGTGCTTGGGGAATTTTTAAGCAACCAACTTTAACAAACCTACTCTAACTGCCCGTGTGACCTTACTCAAGGTGAATAAAGGAACTCATCAACAGGAACTCAGCTTGTATTCCAGGAAATTGGCACGCGAAATAGCTTGGAAATTCTTGGGATGCTTGAGCCAGTCCAGAGCGTCCAGATGATGGTTAGGCCAGTCCAGCTTCAGGTAAGAGTGGCCAGTCCGGAGCTATAGCGACTGTGGCTTGAAATGTTGCACCAGCACGGTAGGTAAGTAAGTGGGCTTCACAGCGAGTGCACAGTCAGTGCACAGTGAGAGGCACAATGAGTGGGTGGCAGACGGTCCCCCAAATTCTGCACGTAATGGTGAAGTGAAGAGCACATACACACGGATCACACCACATCACAAGTCCCATTGACAACTCTTAATATGCCAGGATAAAATGCAGAAGGCAGCATTTGGTAAGGATTATTATCAAGCAACTCACCATTTAATCAAGTTCTTTGTTTCACATTCTTACAATGAAGTAGGGGTTTAATTAAATTTATTTTAT
>VCRD01002779.1:64575-74672 GCA_006783055.1 Trinorchestia longiramus
CTATAAGGTTATATTCCAGCTCTCTTGAATATTTTGAGATTAGACTGCCTTACTACTGCATTTCATTCTGATTAGCCGTGTCATTGCTGAGGTTTGCTACGGGTAATGCTTGTGTTTGTTTATGTTTGTGAAGATGTGAAAATTAAGCTCAACCTTCTCTTCCAGACACCTGGCGGTCCTGCTCTCAGCCTTCTTTTTCACCACCACTTTCATCACAAATTTCATCTCAGCTTCCTTTTTCATCTCAGCTTCCTCTTTCATCTCAGCTCTCATCATCGCACTCATTTCAGTTTTTCATCACGGTTTCCATCAGGTGCGGAGCACCTCTAGTTGGGGGAATTCAGTGATACGACGGGTACTCAGCTTTTGTTTATTTATTGATCCGTAGGGTAGCTGGTGGACAGAAGACATCCGTAGTCCACGAATAAAAGAGATTGAAAACTAGAAGTAATGATCGAGAATATGATCGAAAATATGATCAAGAATATGATCAGGAATATGATCAGAAATATGATCAGGAATATGATCAGGAATATGATCAGGAATATGATCAGGAATATGATTAGGACTATGATCAGGACTATGATCAGGACTGTGATCAGGACTATGATCAAGAATATGATCAAGTGTTAAGATCTAAAAAGCAACGATGAGACTCGAGAGGAGAGAGAAAAGAGATGCTAAAGCATCAATGAGGTAAGAGATGAGAGTGAGAAGATGAGAAGAGATGCTAAAGAATCGATGATATAAGAGCAGGACCGCCAGGCGTCTGGAAGAGAAGGTTGAGCTTAATTTTCACATCTTCACAAACATAAACAAACACAAGCATTACCCGTAGCAAACTTAAGCAATGACAAGGCTAATCAGAATGAAATTCAGTAGTATGGCAGTCCAATCTCAAAATATTCAAGAGAGCTGGATTATAACCTTCTAGGGAGATAAAAAAAGTCCACTTCAAATAAACAACGAATTTAATCCTCATTAAAAAGGTCTATTTTTAAGACTAGAAACTGAGCAAAAGTTGCTTCAGTGAACATGGAATTCTAGAAAAGATAATTGAATTTTAATAAACTCAGTTTCATCTACTGAACAAAGTCGATTTTTAATGTTTGATTTAGCATCAATTAAATCTAGAGATGGAAATGATTTTTGGTTCATATAGTAACTAAAAATATGAGCACAATTGTTGAATAGACAATAAGGAGTCTCGTGAAAAAGGTCGCTCAAGTATGCAAGGGCAAAATCTTTAACCACAAGGATAATTTCCATAATCCTGCAATATTGCTATGATACAGGCGCAATATAGCAACCTAACATGAACAAAGGTTTCTATATAAAATAATAAGAACATCCTAATTAGAGCAAGAATAAAATACATCCTAAACACTGTACAGAAATATAATGGATATCCTATGACATGGTAAAAAAAGAAGGAAACAAACTAATGATAACATAGCACATTAGGGATATCTTTATTCAGCGGATATATCATCTAGCAAACCATAATATTATGGTTAATCCCTGATATTTCAGATTTTGATAAATATGACCTGAGATAAAAATGTTTGCAATAAAAAAACTACAATAGTATTGAGAGGGAATGATATATCAATAATACCTGGATGGGAATTTTTTAAAAATAATTATATATTTCCAAGTAAGCAACACACAATGAATAAAAAAAATATATCTATTTTACAAGGGAATGAAATCAATATAGTTATAAGCTGAATACATGTTTATAAAAATCTCTACTTATAAATATGGAATGCGATGAAAACGCAAGTTTGTGATTTAAGACAATTTTCAGTCTGTGGTTAAATCTAGTAATCCAATTTATGGTCTAGCTACACCATATTCAGCAGATCCCACTTCTATTCAGGAAGTGTGCAGAGAAATTGAACAATATTGTAAAAAGGTTATAAAAGGAGTTCACTGTGTCAATTGAACAGTAAAAGGAAAGTATTTCATGTAATTATTTGGAGTAATGCAGAGAGAGCTTGTAGCAGCAAAATTAAAAAACCTATGACTAAGGATGAGCAATAGAAAATTTCAACTTAACAGGTGAATTTTTAAACAGAAAGTAAGGTAGATTTGAAGATTAGATAAGAAATACTCTCAGTACTAGTTAAGAACACAAGTTGTTCTATTAAATTCCAAAATACAAGTCCTAAAACTTAGTTATTTCAGAGATGTACTATAGGTCGTCTCTACATACGCACATTATACAAAAATTAACACAAATGATATGAAACAATCCTGCCCTAATATTTCTAGAAAAATATACTGAGACTAATAAATATATCTAAGTCTTAAACACAATTAATTCTAAACTTACTGTAAGAACACTTCACTTTAAGGCACTATAAACTTACGTCGTTATCTTCTAAAAGCTACGATCAGATTGACGTCGAGTCAGGATCCAGATGTGCTTCTCAGGGGTGAAATTTTAAAAAGAACCATAGCGACAGTTCTTTAAGTTCTAAGAATGCTGCAAAAGGAATCACCAGCTTGGTCGACTATCACCAGCTTGGTCGACTGATGAGCGAGTCTGCTTGCGAGCAGAAAGACCCAGGTTCGAATCCCGCTGCCGACATGGTTGACGCGGCTAGAAATACGGCATGGGACTTGGGTAAACAACCGAAGAATTATCGAAGTTATTATCCGACTCAAGAATGGGCCAGAAGTTTCGTTCCTATAGCCTCATTCGATTCTATTCTATTCTATTCTAATGCTTTTACAAAATACAGCGAATTTTTATAATTAAAAATTTACAAGAATCTCGCTTAGAGTTACAAAAACCTAATCACAAAAATACAGGAAATTTATTGTAAAAAGTACAATTTCATTTGTACGCGATTAAATAATACGCATAACTTGAAAATGGAGCATGAGCAGTGATGTAATGCTACACTATCTCCTTCATTTCGACACTGGGAAGTCGGTCTAAAAACTTAGCTAAAGCGCAGAGGACGCGTTACCTTGCGACTACTTCTCGTCGAGCGATCGGGGGGTCTAACGGAGACTTGAACAGGTTTAGGCAAGATTACAGTACGAGTCTGCAAGTTAAGTTTTGACAAGTGAGTAATAGGTGTTGCATTAGTGGAAACAGGTTGTCTCGAGATCACAACTGGCGTATTAGAATGGCAAGAATGAGTGTCCAACGACTGGCTAGGAATAAGGAAATGGTTACAAGGTATACTGCTAGGGAGCGATGCAGCAAGTTGCGAAGCGAATTCAAGTCTACGCACAGGTGGTTTCAACAGAGATTTATCATCGACAGAAAGATCAGTGACATCAGGTGGAGGGAGATTATTTGGTATGAGTGCGTCCGATACAAACGCAGCTTTCAGGCGATCAATAGAGACTGAGTCCAGCTTTCCGTACTTCACGATAACAAAGTATTTACCAGTGCGTCTTATGACGAGGAAGGGACCATCATAAGGGCGCGTAAGAGCAGGCTTCACGGCATCAACACGAATATACACATGTGTGCACGTTTCTAACGCCGCGTCTAATTTATCGTCAGTCTGTGTTGGACGCGGTGCTACGTATCGAATTTGCGTCATACAGCGTTTTAGGCGGTTACTATACGAGTTCTGATTCTGAAGTGAAAATGACGTAGAGACGTCAGGATTTACTATTTCTCCCGGCAACCGCAACGATTGCCCGTAGAACATCTCTGATGTCGTTGCTTTTTGGTCCTGTTTGTAAAGATTACGTAAGTTCAAAAGAACCATAGGGAGATGATCAACCCAGTCTGTACGACTGTTGAGACACTTTAAAGCCGTCTTAAGGTCGCGGTGGACCCGTTCGATCAAGCCATTAGACTGTGGGTGAAAAGCAGTTGTGCTGAAATTTGCACAACCTAAAAGAGAAGAGACGTCTGCCCAAAGTTTTGATGCGAATTGCGCACCTCGATCGTGAGTGATCCTTAAGGGAACACCAAATCAAGCAATCCATGAGTGGACGAACGTACGAGCTACTGTTTCTGCAGTAATATCGGAAATTGGAACAGCCTCTACCCAACGCGTGAATCTATCTATCATAGTTAGCAAGTACGAGTAACCACGCGACGTGGGCAAAGATCCCACCAAATCAAGGTGGACAAAGTCAAATTTATTACCAGTGAAAGCGCAAGCCTGTAAGGCAGCACGATTATGTTTAGTGACCTTACTTGATTGACAATCGTGGCAATGCTGTACAAAATGTTTGACATCTTTACGCATGGAAGGCCAAACGTAACGCTCGAAAATGAGACGCAAGGTTCGGTCGGTACCAGGATGGGACAAGGAGTGATAATGTGCTATTGCAGCTCTACGAAAGGTTACAGGTAGATGAGGACGATTAGGACGATCAGCGTCGCAATACACTCCATTGGCTAACACCAAACGTAAGGAGTTCTGAGTTGCTTGTACCAAACTTGTGAGTTCAGGGTCCTTCTTCTGGACGTCGCTAATACTCTCTGTGGTGAGTTGTTCTAATACAGGAATAATAGATATACAATTAATACGGGAAAGGCAGTCTGCTACAGTGTTCTCAGAACCTTTAATATAACGCATATCGGTGATGAATTGACTAATATACGACAAGTGTCGCGATTCTCTGGGTGAGTGACGATCTGTGGGCATGTGAATAGCGGAAACAAGAGGTTTATGATCCGTGAAAACAACGAAATGTCTCGCTTCTAAAATCTAGCGAAAGTGACGAACGGCCAAGTAAATAGCCAACAATTCTCTACCAAACGTACTGTAGCGTTGCTCGGTGGGCGAGAGTTTTCGTGAAAAGAATGACAAGGGAGAAGTTAGACTACCGACCGTCTGTTGCAAGACAGCACCTACTGCCAAATCTGATGGACGACAACCAACTGAACTCAGCCCCTGAAATGGGGTAAGATAATTCAGTAGCAACAGCAAGACTCCTTGATGGTTTCAAACGCAAGTGAAGCGTCTGTGTTCCACACAATAAGTGTTGATTTACCCCTACGTTTGGGAGCAAGTAATGAAGACAAGGGTGACAAGATATGAGCACAATTTCTAATGAACCTATGATACAAATTTACGGAACCTAGGAAACGACGCACTTCGCGTTGTGTCTCAGGTTTCGAGAAGTTGCGAATAGCCTGAACTTTAGAAGGAAGAGGTTTTAAACCGAGCTCAGAAATTTCGTGACCAAGGTAAGTTAAGGACTTCTTTCCTAATTCGCATTTGGCGGGATTGATCAATAAGCCGTGATTGGCGAGACGTTCACACAAGGTTCGTAGGTGTTCCTCATGTTGTTTGAAAGTGGATGAAACAATTAGCACGCCATCGAGATAAGTATAAGCGTAAGGCAAATCTGATAAGATATTAGTCATGTGTCGTTGAAAAGTTTGATGTGCATTTCGTAATCCGAACGGCATTGTGGTATATTCGAAAAGGCCAAATGGGGTAATTACAGCAGTCTTTTGAATGGACTCTTCTTCCGTGGGAATCTGATGAAAAGCATGAGCTAGGTCAATCTTAGAAAAGATTGTAACACTGTGCAAATTGGCACTGAAGTCTTGCAAATGTGTATCGGGAAGCGATCAGGAATAGTGATTGCATTTAACCGTCGATAGTCACCACACAAACGATATTCCCCATTGGGTTTAGGGACCATCATGAGCGGACTTGCCCATGGACTCTTTGAAATGCAGACAGTACCCGCATTCTGCATGCGTTGAAATTCAGCCTTAGCAGTTTTGAAACGATCGGGGGGTAACCGTCGTGCACGGGAAGAGACTGGAGGTCCAGTGGTTATGATATGATGTTTTGTTGAAGACTGGTTTTGCTTGGCTGCTAGATTAGGATTAGTCAGAGCGGGATAATCAGCCAAAATTTGTTGGAATTTACATTTTGAATCTAAAGCAGCTCCAATCGAGCGCAAGCTGTGGGTGATATTGACTGGGGACAGAGGTCTGGAAAGAGAGGTAGTTTCGTCCCTAATCAGTTTATTTTTTAGGTCAATACTTAATCCGATATTATACAAGAAATCTGCACCAATGATAGGTTGCTCAACTGCAGCAATAATGAACGTCCAATTAAAATCACGTCGTAAGCCTAAAGAACAAGTCATCTTTCTCGATCCAAAACATGCTATGGGTGTGCCATTTGCAGTACAGAGGTTATTAGTACCATTACCCAGTTTTTCATAAGCAGTTGCTGGAATTATTGAGACAGATGAACCTGTATCGATTAAAAATTTTGGGTTGGTTAAAGGGTAGTAGATCCTGAGCAGGCGAGTGAAATTAGGGTTTGACGTGGTACTCGCATTCACACGTTGCGTCATTAGTTTCCCGACTGGAATTCACCATATTTGGGGCACAAGTGGGAACCACATTTATTAGCATGAGATCCAAATTTCCAGTGATACCAACATAATCCAGTGTTTGGACGTGATTGTGAGCGAGCTGGTGAGTGAACTCTGTTAAAAGACTGACTGCGCACATACTGTTGCGTTGCAGGGCTATAATTCCTAGCTCTGTTTATCATCTGGTTATACCTACTCTGGCGTGAATAGATAAATTCAGGTTGTGCGTACCCAATCTCCGGCTGGATATACCCACTCTCGGGCTGGACATAACGTTTATTTTGTCTCTGATACTGGTCTTGAGGTTCAAAATATCGAGCACCAGGTTGAATATAGTGAACCCCACCTTCAACATAATGAGGGACAGGGAGTGACTGAGGTGCCTGAATGGTGGCTACTGTATCTGACCGTGAGCTGCGTTCTGCTTTGACATCAGCTTTCAACTTGGCAAAGGCAAGTGCCAGGCTTCTTATCTCCTCACGCAAAGATTGGTCTGAATGCGCTGAAACGGCAGGGTTTGCCACTACAGGGCTACTTGAGTTACGGGAGCAGGAGTGATAGGTACAGGGATAGCAATGTTACCTTGAGGAGGCTCTGGGGACAATTCAAATAGTTTATCAGCTAGAGCTGGTAACTCATCAAGAGGTTTGTCGTCAGGAAATTGCACCATAAAGGGCTAGACATGAGAAGGGAGGCGAGATGTGAAGTACTCCCGTAATAATACGTCACTGAGACCCACCCCTGCTGCTACTTTCCTAATATAGCTAAGGACCATAGATGGCAGAAAGGAAGAGGATGCACATGGCATACGTGACTGATCTACGAGAGACTGAATTCTCTTACTCGTAGATAGTTGTAATTTGGTGAGAAGGTTTTTCTTTAGAACTGTAGAAGGTTTAGTACCTTGGGGATTGGTTATAAACTGGTCAACTAACACCGCCATTTTCGGTGGTAAGGCAGATGAGACACAATAGAATTTAGTTTCCTCATCAGTAATACCCAATTGGCGGAATGATATCTCTGCTTGAATGAACCACATCTGAGGCTCCTCTGATAAAAATGCAGGTAATCTAAACTGTTGGTTATGGGGTAGAATGGGTATTACCGCTAGCTGTAGCCATGATAAAAGATTAAGAAAGACTAGAAGAGAAGATGGATAGAATAGAATAGAATAGGGTAGCTGTTTGTCTCGTAATATGGTAGATTTATGCTCACGCCGCTATGTTAGCCTCAGCTCCACAACACAGTAATTAGTTATGCAAAAGAAATGGCAAAATTTGTTCACCTAAATTGCTAAAAAAAAATTTAATACATTAAAAAATGAGAAAAAGAATACACAGTTGCTCCTAAGAACACAATATGCAGTTTGGTAATATGTCCTGCTCTCAGCCTCACGACACAGACTCAAAATAGAATATGAGATTCTAATTTGCCTGGCTTACCAATCTGCATAATCAAAATGAGTTACCTAGTCACAGCTTAAAGTTTACAACCAAATCAAGAATTTCCCAAGTAGAGGCACACATTTGGGCACCAGTGTTATGTCACCAATGTTATGTTTTGGTGGGAGCCAAACAAATTTTGAGTTGTCTTAATAACAATTTATCAGAAGGTAAGGTTAAGAGAGTCGTCTGGTGCACCTCTAGTTGGGGGAATTCAATGACAAGACGGGTACTCAGCTTTTGTTTATTTATTGATCCGTAGGGCAGCTGGTGGACAGAAGACATCCGTAGTCCACGAGTAAAAGAGATTGAGAACTAGAAGTAATGATCGTGAATATGATCGAAAATATGATCAAGAATATGATCAGGAATATGATCAGGAATATGATCAGGAATATGATCAGGAATATGATCAGGAATATGATCAGGACTATAATCAGGACTATGATCAAGAATATGGTCAAGTGGTAAGATCTAAAAAGCAACGATGAGAGGAATGAGAGAAAACAGATGCTAAAGCATCGATGATGTAAGAGATGAGAGTGAGAAGATGAGAGCGATGAGATGCTAAAGCATCGATGAGGTAAGAGATGAGAGTGAGAAGATGAGAAGATGAGAATGATGAGAGCAATGAGAGAAAAGAGATGCTAGAGCATCGATGAGGTTAGAGATGAGAGTGAGAGGATGAGAGCAGGACCGCCAGGTGTTGTCAGAACACTTTACTTTAAGGCACTTTAAACTTACGTTGTTATCTCCTGAAAGCTACGATCAGATTGACGTCGAGTCACGATCCGGATTTCTTCTCAGGGGTGAAATTTTTAAAAAAAGAACAGAACTTAACTTCCAGACTCGTATTGTAATCTTGCCTAAACCTGTTCAAGTCTCCGATAGACCCCCCGATCGCTCGACGCGAAGTGGTCGCAAGGTAACGCGTCCTCTGCGCTTTAGCTAAGTTTTTAGACCGACTTTCCAGTCTCGAAACGAAGGAGATAGTGTAGCATTACATCACTGCTCATGCTCCATTTTCAAGTTATGCGTATTATTTAATCGCGTACAAATTAAATCGTACTTTTTACAATAAATTTCCCGTATTTTTGTGATTAGGTTTTTGTAACTCTAAGCGAGATTCTTGTAAATTTTTAATTATAAAAATTCGCTGTATTTTGTAAAAGCATTCTTAGTACTTAAAGAATGGTCACTATGATTCTTTTTTTTAAATTTCACCCCTGAGAAAAAATCCGGATCCTGACTCGACGTCAATCTGATTGTAGCTTTCAGGAGATAACAACGTAAGTTTAAAGTGCCTTAAAGTGAAGTGTTCTGACAACACCTGGCGGTCCTGCTCTCATCTTCTCACTCTCATCTCTTACCTCATCGATGCTTTAGCATCTCTTTTCTCTCATCGCTCTCATCTTCTCACTCTCATCTCATACCTCATCGATGCTTTAGCATCTCATCGCTCTCATCGCTCTCATCTTCTCACTCTCATCTCTTACCGCATCTATGCTCTAGCATCTCTTTTCTCTCATTCCTCTCATCGTTGCTTTTTAGATCTTAACACTTGATCATATTCTTGATCATAGTCCTGATCATATTCCTGATCATATTCCTGATCCTATTCCTGATCATATTCTCGATCATTACTTCTAGTTCTCAATCTCTTTCACTTATGGACTACGGATGTCTTCTGTCCACCAGCTGCCCTACGGATCAATAAATAGACAAAAGGAAGTAACGTCGGAGAGCTGGTGAAAGTGTCTCGCATTTTGACTGGAAGTTTTTGGTGACAGGAGCAATTGAAAACTAGCGTGCTACTGTGACTTTTAATAAAAAGGAAAAAGATATAAAAAAAATCAATCAAAGCAGAAGGAAAATCAAGACTCGTATGCCGAAAAGAAGGCATAAGGAGGGCAATGGCTCTGTCTCCTCTTCGGGAGAAGAATCTGAAGCCTGGCCCCTTTACAAGAATCTTCCCGACCACCTTCAATATCTCAAACTGCATCAAATGAAGAAAAAGAGGGTCTATTGAAGGAAAGAAACCCACTGAATTTGGAAGCACCAATGATGACATCAGAAATTATTCAGCCAGAAACAATATCCTCCACCAACAGGAACTACTCTTTTTACCAGAAAAATCAATTTGAAATACCAAATTTTGAGGGATTTAGTGAAAGTCTACAGATAAGTTCAGAAGAGGACAACCCAATCACACCAGGACAAAGGCCAAGAGAAATAAACATAGACAATTCAACATCCATTCAGCCAACAGTGGTTTTGGTCCAACCAGTAGACGATCCCACTAACAAAAGTTTCCTTTCAAATGAA
>VCRD01002780.1:0-16271 GCA_006783055.1 Trinorchestia longiramus
TCGTCACGTGCTCAGAGTCAGAGTTACATCCCTCGTCACGTGCTCAGAGTCAGAGTTACATCCCTCGTCACGACTCAACGATTGTTTCATAAGAGCCTGGTGGTGAAAGCACGCAGTCCGTGAATTTTTATGTCCGGAAGCGAGAGAACTGTGAAACCTCTCTGTGTGAAAGTTGTGTATTCGACTGAGGACGCCAGTGAATTCACTAATAGGAGGGGGATTACCAGAATATGCTTTGTTCAAATGCGAAGACATCAGAATGAAAAGTTGAAGCAAGGCTTCATCGATGTCGTATCGAATTGTAGTCCCTCAATTCATAATTATTCAAGCCTTGTAATGGGGCTTGAGGTAATTACTTCAAATGGGTTGAAGGAAAAATCAACACCAAAATCGAAGATGGATATTCTAATTTAACGTTCGCAGAATTATGTGAGCAAAAAATGTTCGTACCCGTAGATACTTAATTTATAGCTTCTTTATATATAATAGATCAGTCTTTTCATGATCAACATGTCGCTTATTTTCATAATTATTTCATTATTCTTATATGCCTAGTAATAAAAAAGCTCACTAAAACCAAATCAAATACGTAAAATGCGCACTTAATTGTATAAAGATCGTATAACACATAATTCTTGATTTACGCGTTGTCTGCTGAGTAACCATCACGTCTAAATAAGACAATAGTCAATCAAGGTCTAGAGCAATACATCGGCATCGCTTTGTCTTCAAATGAGTCAGTTTCACGTCCTAAATTACGTGTATTTCATGCTGACAAGCTGAAGTGCTTCTTCCATCAAACGCTCCTTCACACGATGACTCGTTTCCTTCAATAATAGTTTTACAGATAGCGTATTTTTCCCCTAACTCACTTTACTCTTTAGAGTGGCCTTCCTTCTTATTGCCTTCAACAAAGGCCTTGTGCAAATCTCGGATTCAAATTGGTACTGAGAATAACCATGCAACTCAGCCATAGGAATATCAATGCTTATGAAACCTTGCTTGAAAGACGTTACTAGCTGGACAAATCCCTGATTACTGCAAAAGCCTTACATTTTAACAAAAATTTCTATAGTCGTGGTCTAGGCAGTTGCACTGATTTGTATTCATGTACTTGAACATAGCGTTTAAAATTAATTTTTAATCACATCACCTTCTTAGCACTGCAAGTTTTCAGCGAGCACACCTCCGACAAATGCCCTGTTTCCATTTAGAAGAGCTCCTTGTTAATCCCTTATTAGAATGAAAGGCTTATTTCCCCAACAAGTGCTCGAGAAGTTCCACGACGCCCGCCTGGTAACAAAGAACCTTCGTAGGTATACACCCGTAGTCCATTGCTGCAGCTGCTTCTGCTGAAGGAGCTGTTGTTTGTGCTGCTGTTGTATGGGGTCCTTTTCTTGCTGCTTTTACTGTTCTTGCACATGTTGCTGACATCGTTACAGTTATTTCTTTTACTACCAAATTGGCTTCCCTTGCTCATGTTGATCCTGTTGCTGACGCTACTGCTTCCTTTGTTCCTGACACTTTACTGCTATCATACTTCTCTTGAAGGCGCTCCTGTTGCTGACGCTTGCACTACTCTAGTTTCTGAAGCTACAGCTGTCACATTTGCAGTTGTTAGTGCTTATGCTCATTTTGTTGCATTTGTTTTTGTTGCTACTATTGCTCATCTGTTGTTGACGCTGTTAACATACCAGTGCTGTATTTACTACTTTTTCTTGTTACTTGCATTGTTGTGATGTTGTTATTGCTCGTTCTGTTGCTGTTGTTAGGCTATTGTAATGTTTTTGCAGATGTTGTTTGTATTGATACTGATGCCAACCTTTTGCTGACACCACTTCTACTGCTGACGCTGTATCGGTTACAGTACACGTACTGCTACTGTTACTGACACTTCTCGTGTTGACCCTTCTTCAGTTGTGCAGGTGTTACTGAGATTGCTGACGTTGTAGCTATTGCTGAAGTTATTGCTAGTTTCACTACTGGTTCTGTTACTAACGCCCCTGCCAGTTCCACAGTTGGTGCTGTTGCTGACGCCCCTGCCAGTCCCACAGTTGCTGCTGTTGCTGACGCCCCTGCCAGTCCCACAGTTGCTGCTGTTGCTGACGCCCCTGCCATTCCCACAGTTGCTGCTGTTGCTGACGCCCCTGCTAGTCAGAGTTCGACAGCACCTCTGTTGCTAACGGCAGCCTTCAATGCCAACAATTGACCCTAAACGAGCTCCTCTTGAGAAGGGAAGTCGCTTAAGGCAAAAATTGGGAAAGAATTTTTTCGACTCAATTTTTCTTGCGGCTTGATAGAATTCTGCCCCTATCTTCAAGCCTCTTCCACGGAGCGTTACTCAGAACTGAAGTTTCGAGTTGGCTTCGTAGAAATCAATTATAACTTTGACTACTGCCTTAACAACCACTAAAATCCTCCTGTTTTCGAAATAGTACATTTTCATTTATTGTACTCGAGTAGCATGGATTGAAAGCCGAATAAAAACTATTGTCTACGACAGTGCTTTTCAACTAATATTTTGCTAATGAAAAACCCCCGTTTAAAAATACTAAATTTTGCTACGTGACTTTAGATTGTGTCGTGCTCTGTGTATGTTAACATAGTATTTTTAATGTAGATTCTCCCAACTATCCTAAGCTATTCATTAGCAACTGCTTTATGAACAATATTAGGAGTATTTTCGTGCGAAGATTTTGAAATAGAACATTAACAACATTTCATTTCTGAAAGTTAAAAATAAAATAGGATGAAGAACAAATGTTCAATTTTATTTACCGTCAGTCAAATGACTTCTATGCCTTATTTTGAAAGCTTAATTATAGTTATCTACTACAGGCACTGTGGCGATACGTGTTAAATGGGTGGTTTATAATGACATGTCTAATTTATTTAATAGTGATTGATTTAATGCATATAAAAAAAGTAAAGTTTATCTGCCTACTTCTAATTGCATGATGATTCATTGTTGATGAGTTCTTTTCTCTCTCATGATTTACGTAACCTTAGTTTCAATGCGTGGTTTTTCTGCATGCAGTCCTACCATCATATTTCAATTAATACTTGTAATTAACACAATTTAATTAAATGCAACAAACATACGTAATCGCACTAGAGGGACTCCAATTCTCTGAATACATGATATGTCAAAATGTGCTCCCAGAACTTCTTTTCAATAGCAAGATGAGAGTAGTGATACACACAAAAGATTTAATACATGTAATGCTAACTTCCGGAGATGGGAAATGTGAGTCATCTACCACATTTTGGCATATGAACCACACATAATATTCTATTAAGTAATGCACTATAACAGATCAATCACATACATGATGGCTGAGTAATTAAATGTGCACACGGAACAATTTAGTTAAATTAATAGCTTTCAAATTCAATGATGAAATTTACCCTGTCGCTGACCTCGATCACATAGAAAATAATATTAAACTTGCTCTTACACTGGAGATTCTCTGTTGATGATGTCTACAATGTTTAACACTCACGATAAAACACTTTAAAGATGCCGCTAATTTTCTCTCTTATCACGGGTCCCATAATTTCCTCTATGCCCAAGACTTAAATGCTGCTCTCCACGTCCCAACAGTCTACATCGTCGCCGAGATCTAGTTTCCAAGTCCTCCTCCTCATGCTTCATGGCATTCTTATACAAGCGTAACTTTTTTTCTTTTGTTATTCATTTCTTTTTCTTTTGTTATTCATTTTTTTAGAATCTCAAGCTCCATAACTGAACCGCTCTGTTGTGTTTATCGTCTTGTGGAACTCAGCATATTTCTCGTGCCTTTCCTGAACGTCTAAGTGTTTGATTACGCAGCTGTACCTACAGCGTCCTGTAGTGCTACACCTCTAACGTAGCTGTCGATACATACACTTTGTCGATACATATGTAGATACATACATTTTACACATCGCCCTGAAATTTGAAAACCTAGGCATGTATCATAAATCTCACGACAACACCATAAATGAATGTTCAAATATTAAAAGTAATGCATAAATTTATCTACATGTGTATAGAAAGATGAAGAGTTTGCATTGTTATTGCATGTTAGTGTTAACAGCTCTCGGTAAAATTTGTGACATAGAAGTGCAAACATTGAGTGTCTTCCAAAATGGATTTAAACGCAGACCACGAGTACCCACTGTATATTGTGGTAAGTAAGTAGCATTAGTGTCGTTGAATTATTTTCAAGCTATTTAAAACCAGATGTTAGGCAGCATATGGGTAGTATTTGAATGATCCTAGACGAGAAAAATTAATTACATTTTTCATAAAACACATGAAATTTTATGAGGCGTAACCGCACTTAATACGAATAGCAGTTAGGTATAGAAAACACACAAGGAGATAAAATTAGATTTAATTCATGAGTGACAATTTAACTCAAATTCAACATAAGGGAAAAGCGTAGACTGTATATGATATATTTTTAAAATGTTGGCATAGTTCACTGTTATTATTAGCCTAATTATTAGTTCGCAAGGGAGTGAGAAGAAAGATTAGCAGAGTTCATGCAAGTCACCAAGGTCTAGAAGCTGATGATGTTCGTACGAGCAGCAAAAGCAGTGGATGGCAGAAATTCAGTTGCTTGAGAGATCTTGAGTTTAATCAGAATTTCAAGCACAGTCTCTCAAGTGTTTAGCGTCGTGATAGAAGAGAAGAAAGATGCTATGGCAGTCACTTTCTTGAATACAGTAAATGATTAACTATTCATATTTTTTTTTAGCAGACCCGACCTTTTCCTTGATATTTATTGCCTGTTTTATTATGGGCAGCTCAACTACATAAACTATCCTACCACCCTACAATAGATGTAATTCTGCTGAGTTTTAGAGGCAGAGGCTGACAGAAATTCTACCTAAGAGGATAGTGCAGCACAAGTCTAGCTACCCGAATACAGCAAGAAAAAGAGTAGCTACCACAACATCTCTTACAGCTGAGCATTTGGCGCTGCTGGGTCAGCTGGCAGGTTCTTAATAACATGTCTAGATGAAGGGTATTCATTTGTATTCATAGAGCAAACAATGTCTCAGGTGCTCCTCATTAATATCCATTTCCTGAGGGTCAAGCCACTCAAAATTAATTCAATAATACTAATTATTATTTCTGAAAAATTGATTTAAACATTACAACACCAATTTAATAAAAAATAACTAATTATATAAGTTTTACCAGGTTGTAATGTGATCATATTAAAACACGACTACTCTCTTTCCAACCTAATGCATCAACGACACAAGCAATTTTCCCGGGTAACAGATCCATCTATCGGTATCCCTGCAACGAGCAACATAAAATTACCTGGACTTGTTTATCTGTTATTCCGCCGGATGACAGCACTCGTCCAGTTCGGGCACGGTAACATGGCAGAAATCCAGTTTTTTCCAGCACAGATCATAAAAAGAAAGATAATTTTTCCACCAGTGACTCCAGCAGCATGGAGAGCTGATTATGAAGGCAACCGTCGACCACGAACACTATGCGCAAAGCAGCGACCGCTTGCTTTAAAACCCGTGTAGCGCATCGATGTTTGCTGGCAGTCATGCGTCGCTGGTCATGTTAGAGTTAGTCTAGAATGATTTCAGGTAGCAAAACCGACGGCAAATCTTGACTGCATGCCTGGAAATGGCCTTTTTCATAAGTGTAGAACAAAAATGATAATTAGGGTGCAGAACACAAAACGGCAATTAGGGTGCAGAATGCAATACGGCAATTAGGGTGCAGAACACAGTACGGCAATTAGGGTGCAGAATGCAATACGGCAGTTGGAGTACGGAACACAATACTGCGATTAGAGTGTAGAACCGCATTTGGCAACAAGAGGGTAGAACACACTACGGCATTAGAGTGCAGGACAACCTATACAATTAATTCCTTTACTCTAAAAAACTGAGAAAAAATACAATTCTAGTTTGATCGCCAGATTTAATTGTACTAAACGTTGGTGAAATACAAAACGAAACTGATATAAACACTTCTTTGAAACAATTCATATTAAATATAATTCAGGCGGAAACGGTAGAGTTATACCGCACTATAGACACTAACACATTTGCGTGTAATAATACTTTTTTAAAGAGGCAGATCACGGTGTATGAAGAAACAGAGAGCTTGAAAATTGTGAACTTGTTCGGTTTTGAAGGACACTCCCGCAAAATAAATTAGAATATGGCAACAGGAACGAGCCGTTCGGTTCATTTTTGGGTTGTTACTTAAGTCTCATGCCGTCTAATGTAAAGACATCAATCACGCACATGCATCTCAATTACACATAGATATGTATTCCAGCCACCTAAGTAGCAAAATGGCTGAATTTGAACAGCTACAGTCTAAACAAGGTTATGCAGCATGTTCCCCTTGAACATGCAGCTTTCATTAGACAGGAAACATCTTTCTTTAAAGAGCTGCCTGATGATGTCTTTGCCAAGGAAGAACAAGTGTTCCACTGCGGTGCTGGTCGGCATCGTCGTGTTGTACCTCAAGAAGAGGTCAATGATGAGAATACCAAGCTTAATGAAAGCAAGTAACCAGCATGATCAACGAACCAATCATTCTTAAGTATGCAAGCATCTGATGAAACTATGTAATTAAAGGTAACTCTGTTACTATCCGCTTTTTACTCATCTTACTTTCATTTTTTGAGTTTGATGTATAGTTCTTGTGTACTTGCTGTTTTGCAGACGGTAGTTATGAAAAATACCTAGTTACTAGCTATAGGTGTAGTGCAACTAGAGTTCTCTTCAGGCGTCGATCAGTAGCTTCTCGGTGTTCTTGCTGTATAATTAAGCGCATGATAGGTCACAGCGGCGCCAGCCAATAACGCGGCAAGCATGTCACAAGAATGAAAATTAGTCTTTATTTCACTGTCGACAAACTTGCAATTACTCTCTTATCCATGCACTGGACTGCGTTCATCAGAACAAAGAAGTTTCAACGGAGACGAATATTGTTTCGTTCAAGTCTCAAACTTTTTTTTCGTAGTCTAAGCGCGTTAATTGAATGAATGGTTGGTGCAGCACTTTCTACCTTGATAATTTTTTCCTAATTTCAGTCTCATTTCTTCAGAATATGACAAACAACATTTTATGCGATAAAAATTAGTGGATTTCAATTCTGAAAAAAATCGCTTGGCAACAAGTTGACCAATCATCGAAGTATGCGATGGTCGTGGCATCTTTGCTCCAAATATAACTTATTCGAATGTTTTGGTCCTGATTCCTCCAGCCCAAACTACCCCATTATTATTATCGAACTCCCTGCACAATATTACTGAAAGTGACAAAATAAAATCCCACTACACAACAAAAGTCATTAAAAGTGTAGTAGATAGTATTTGAAAAAATATAGATTTGTAGTTTTTCAAAATATAGATGAATAGCCTAGCTGTTCTAAAATATTCTGACCAGCTGAGTATAGGTCCAACTTTATTTTGTTTATTTCTGGATTACGATGAGCAATAAAAAAATTGTTTCTGAACACAGAAGCTCTTTCCAACGACAAGCGTTGAATAGAGTGATTTTACTTCTACTGATTAGAATTATCGAAAAATTCGATTGACTCGATCAGTCAGCTAGAGCCTCTGTAGATTGGTGAAACTGATGTAGTTAACGTGGTATGACAACCACATGTTTGCATTTTAAAATGACTTTGGAATGAACATTTATTAATCCACCAGAACACTGTACTCCATCAGGGTGCTTCAGTAAATGTCTTTAATGGCAAGGTACAGAAACGTAGATGTCCCTTCATGCACAGTTTGCTCCTCTCAACAAAGTGATAAAAAAAAAGATTTATAATTATTTTTGGTTCTCCAGGATCGTCTTCAAATTCTTAATATTATACCACAAGAAAGGTTCAACCTGAAGTAAGTGTGAGATTTATTAATTGCTGCTAAGAATTAAGCACTGCTGAACATTTACAAAAGTCAGCAATGCGAAGAGTATACACGTACCTTTTCTCCAACTGGCGCATATTTGGTACTATTGATTCCGAGGTTAATCACCATCCCACACCTAATGACACACCATCAGCTGACTTCTGACTTAGTCTTCCAGCCATGATATTAGAAATGAAAGAGAATATGCCATAATCACCACGGAGAACGGTAGTATTGCAGCTCAAACATACGACATCACCAAACATACTCGCACGTCCTCACCAAACGTAGGTCTTTAGTGTACATGTGGTATGGAAGTGGTGAGAATATTCTAGAGCACCGTAGTGAGTATTAATAAAACTGAAAAGTCCTTCATGATGTTTTGAGGTATCCTTGTAGAATGAAAATTCATCATGTGATCTATTACTTTGAAAGCACATAGTTGGATAGTTGGGTATTCCGACCATAGTTGCAAGAATTCAGTAAGCAAAGATAGCAACCATTGAAAGTATTTCATCAGTTGCCCTGATTTTTTCTGACACCTCTTCAACATTACTCTGAACAGCTGTTCCAGTCAATTACACATTCTTTGCATAATTTCGGTATATACGAATCCAGTTAGTTAGTTTCTTCGCATTTCCATCATGTTCGGCCAAAAATGTGACATGAAAAGAACATGAACATGCATGATAAAACTACATCATTTTAGCGTGGAAAACAACACAGTACAAAATTTTATAAAATGTTAGTGTAAGGAATTTACATAAAATATTGTTTTTCCTAAGAGAATTTTTAGTCATTGTGCTAGGGAAAGGAATATGAGTGATTTTGTGTAATATGTTAAAATGCGCTAAGTTTGTTTAGTGTTCAGATAAATAAGAAATATCACTGCTCCAAAAACGACGATTACAACACTTCCTATATTGATGACATCCTATGTAAAGTAAAAATTTTTTCACCTGATTGAGTTAGGAATTTGTATTAAAGGACCTGTATCTTGCGTAAGTACTGACAAGTTTGTATTAAAGGACCTGTATCTTGCGTAAGTACTGACAACTTGACGGTTCACCACAAACCTTCTTACGTTCTCATGTAGAAGAACGAATCTTCATCCATATAGTACGCTAAATATCATGAATATTTTGAGCACCAGTTACTAAAAACTATCAGTTGATTCATTGAGCGTCGAGGCATTGGCATCTCAGGAACTTGGCAATGTTGTTGGCTGGGAAAATAGCGAAATCGAAACCACCCACGCAAAATCAGTAATACCAGTTGTTTTCATAACAATAGAGATGGCAAAACTACTAACAATGACAACATTAAGAAATTCAATTTTTATCTATCGTTGAAATAATGATTGAAAAGAGAAGCATTTATGCAACTCTGGTCCGTTCTACTTAGTTTATTTTCAACGCCCCGTATTTCTGAAACAACAAACGCTTAGTTTACATTTCAATATATTACTTCTCAACAATGTTTTTTAAGCATTATAAAACTTAAAAGTTTTCTTAGTTTAAAATGTGCTGACAATTTTCTTTAAATCTATATGACTAAAATAGATCCCCTTAAGCAAATACAATATCAGACTCTGGTTATTTATGTCAGTAACATTAGTGTTGTCATTGACGAGTTGGATGCTTGACTGGATTGAAGATTAGCAGTTCTGGAAGAATTTTTAAAATGATTCACTACATTTTCTTCATTAAATGGACAAAGACTCCTCAATTCACTAGTTCGAAAGAAGTCTTCACAGTAGTTTTTTTGAGTAATAATGTACTTTTAAATAAGAAGTCCTGCATAGGCATTTTGAAAGCAAGCTACATCAGTAAATTCGATACTGTTTGTGACCTGCGAATGGACTACTGTTATTCTATATGATCGTTGGACAAGAAACAATGCCCTCAAAAACTCCGAGGGATGCTATCAATGTTTCTTGAAGCATCATTGTCCATATAATTTTATTATATTAACTGTAAAAAATAAAAATGGATTGTACCTCTTTCTGCTGCATGAAAACGTACCGCAGATGTGCTGAAAACTACTGTATTCATGAAAATTTGCCTTAATCAATTTATGTTAATCCATCGTTTACATCATACTGAGTCGATCTCTAATCGTTACTATAATTCATAAGTTTGCCTAATAATTTCATGAAAAAAATCATGCGTACTGCGAGTACATGACCAGTGCTAGAGTACTGCGAGTAATTGACCAGTGCTAGAGTACTGCAAGTAATTGATCAGTGCTAGAGCACTGCATGTAATTGGCCAGTGCTAGAGTACTGCGAATAATTGACCAGTGCTAGAGTACTTCGAGTAATTGACCAGTGCTAGAGTACTGCGAGTAATTAACCAGTGCTAGAGTACTGCAAGTACTTGATTGTACCCAAATTTGTTGGTATTTCTACTCTTACAAGTCTGCACGAACGACTCGTATTGCTAGATATTATATGATGCTTTTGATTATCTTGTGCATGTTTGATGCTAAGTCTCCTTCAAACAAATCTTTCATTTTTAAGATATCAAACAATGTCTTGCCGTATAAGTACACTTCGACAAGCAATGATAGCTTGATAATCACAATAACAATTTATGAACTTTCTGAGATTCAATTTCAAGATAATTTTTCAAAAAATTACTGTCAATTTCCGGACAGTGCGAAGTTACTGAAATTGTTTTCTTTTATGACAAATGACTGACCTGTATGACTGATCATTACTGAAATTTGAGTACGCAGATTGCTTTTGTTGGTGTTGCAGAGATCACGAAGCATGCACAAAGGAGTAATTCACCTGCTGTTGTCGAATGGTAGCCGCTTCTCATTTCCCTTTACGATACGATTTCATTATTATTTTTTCTTAAGTTGGACGAGCAACGCGTAGCACTCATAGACACAACCGCATTTATAAACCACATTCTATTTACACTGGATAACAAATTCCTCTTCTTCACTTCTCTTTGGCTTTCAAATGTCGAAAGACAGTTATGTGAGATACTTGAAATTCTAGTGCAAGTTTTGAGACTTTTGTTCCAAACTTGGCCTCTGCACAGCTTCTACTTAATCATACCATTTGAATGACTTTTATCTCCCATTCAATTTACATCATGACCTTACCGTCCTGAATTAAGTATTTGAACCAATCGTAAGCGAGTTCCGATTTCAAAAAATACTGCTACACAATAGTAACAATACTTTAGCACGGTGCGTCCAGTGTTGGCACTCGATCTTAAAAATACTCTTACTTGGTGTCTACAGTACCGGTACTCGATCTTACATGTGATCCACTTGAAGCTTCGAAAATGTTTCAAAACGCTTCAGAAGCACAGTGAACTTATTTGAACTTACCCAACGAAATTGATGTTTTGACCACTATTCTACGAAAAGAAGTTAACTAAACAGCTCAAGTTAAATTATTCTTGTACTGTATATTTTATTTCTTCGATAGACCTGGAATTCAACGAATTCGTGAATAACGAATATCGTTGAAGAACTCTTAGCTGAGAGCGAATTCAACGATTCATCAAATATTCATCACCCCATGTTGAACAGCCAAACATTTTCAACTTCTCACACTTTGTTTCATCATTTTTAGCTCCCACAGAAGTTTCGTTTGCCCGAGCACCTCAGGCAGTGCCGTTGCATTAAATACGTCAAAAGATAGGAAATTCATTGCCAATTGCTGCGACCATACAGCACCAGTTAGGACCGAGGTCTTGTTAGACTTGCAATGCAGCTCTCCGTCATGGATCTTAAGTATATTCTGAAAACGATAATAATAATAATAATAATTTTAGGAAATTAAAGAATTGTGTAGTTGACAATATCAAAAATCATCGCTTCATTTTCGTGACGAAAGCAAAGAAGTGAATACTGCAGTCTTGTGATTAAGCTCTTATTTATTAATCGATTCCAGTATCAATTTGTCCTTCTACCTGTTTCTATCTAACGATATATGTATTTCACTCAATGAAATATGACCAATCTTACAGTTTCTCAGTGTTGAGATTTGCGGAAAACCTGCTTTCGTAAATGCACTGCAGAAATTGAAAACAATGGTCGCAGTACTCAATATTAAAAAAGCTATCTGTGATCTGTTTTGTATACATGTTTAGGTAAACACGTTATTGTGTTCCTTAATTTTGAGCACTCAAAAAGTGATAAAATGTTAAATAATTATAGTAGTAATATTTAGGCAGCCTGAAAATGTGAGAAATAGTTCAAGTACTGTATATCTATACTTCGTAAAAATTAACACAATTGATTTACATTTTTTGAAGATTTAGAAGTTATTATATTTGTTTCTTAATTTTGCAAGGCACTGTGGGTGTAACTCGATACGCTCGCATCAGGATGACGCGAATGTAAGAAAACATTATTTGGAACGTTGGTGCTTGGCTTTCTCGAGGATCTTCAAGGTCTTCACTTGTCTTTGTTGGGCTTTTTTGCATGATTTAAGTGAATACTATGGAGGACCATTGACCTCTAAACATCAGAAATTTTTGAAACTCAATTACGAGACTTTAGTTTTTCTATTATATACGCCAGGGAAATGAATGAGGGCATCCGGTGTTGTACAAAAATAATAATTTTCAGTTAGTCTTGGCTGCAAATTTTGGAGACTTTTAGAATAACCTTTTGATCAACAGAGTTTTTTCATTCTCAGCATCCTGCCCTTTTACTCGGAGTACATCGATATGGATATTTTGGCTCACCTCAGTCCACATTTGTGAACACATAATGAAACTCATACTGCTGGTTCATTTCATTCTTACACTTATATTAATGAGAAAACTAGAAATCTACTGAAACTATTGAAACAACTCAGGTTGATCACATTGAAAAATACCAATAGCACAAATGGCAGTTCCCAAGCAGCTTTGTGGCAATGGTTTCTGTGTAAGAAAAAATATCCATAATATTTAGCAAACAAGTCACAAAAAGATGAATTTTGGAAAAATGCACAAACATATTCAACATAGTTCTATTTCCTGACGGAAAATAGGTGATCACAAGCAGAATTACATAAATCACAGATCGATTGATGATCGCTAAAAGAAAAGAACGTTTTACTGAAACAAAGCAAGCAAATCTATTCGTCCGATTGCACATTAGGTCTCAATGGACATCAGGTGTGAGTAAAATTATGCAGTTCTTATATTTCTTAGTGATGATGTGAGTTCCTCCACGTAGACTGCATAGAGGGGCAGATGTCGACCCCAACTCTATTGAAATAACGCAAAAAAAAACTTTGTTACAACTGCGTAGTTGTAACGTTACTTGTTACTTCATAGAGTTACGTGATTTTTGAGCTCAGCTTTCTATTGGAAGAAGTAAATTCTACCCTAAAAACAATGATGGAAGCAGGAACGGTCCGCTAGAAATTTCTCTCAAACTCAAAGAAGCAGAGATGTTAGATGCTTGTCTATTTCAAGTGAAAAATAACCTACTTCCATAATTATGCGATGGCGTTTTCTACAAATTTTTGCTAATGACTTCTTTTGCTCATTTTATACTTTAGTGATAATTTCTTCATTCATGTCCGTATTTTAAACTGTTTAAGATGGCTGTGTTTTACCGTCATAGAAACTGTTGTTGGAGTGATCGAGCGAGTGAAACATGAAGTTTCTGTACTGTAAGAGCTTCTCATTAAGGGTTGGGACTTCGCAAGAAACAACCAAACGTTTCTGTTGTGATATTCTATTCTACTTGATCGCCTATCTGAACTATGAGGAACATGAGTTGGTTTAAAACTCATAAGTTGTACCTCAAAGGTTCCTAATTTCAACATGTGTTTTTTTCGCAGTTTGCTCTTTATTTTTATTCTAGGAATGCCTTCTGCGTTATTTTACGTTGGCTGAGACACACTTACAGTCCGCAGGAAACAAGGTCTTGCCACCTCCCACTGGACTGAGTGGTGGAGAGGAGCAGTGGGGGGAGAGGAGCTGAGGGAAGGGAGAAAGAGAGAGAAAAAGAGGAGGGTGCAGGAAAAGGGGTCGAATTCCCTTGCCCCCTCATTCGAATCAGCTGCTGTTGCCATGCACTCTTTCTTCTCTTTTTTATCATCTTTATGTTTCTCGCTTCTTCGATTCATTGCTTCACATGATGTTTTATACATGGCTTTACATCCGATGAATTTCCATTACATCTCAAAATGTATGTTATTACTACCTGATTGTTAGTTGATTAATTTGTTCTCTTTAGCCCCAGTTTGTTATGTTACTACTTTTTCCATTATTTTTATGGCTAAATGTAGGTTTTGATGGTGAACTGGTGCATGTTGTATCAAGTATGTAGTCGATTACATTTCCGTTGCTAGAAATGTAACGAATTATTCAAATTAACGGGCAAACATGAATAAAACCCTCGTAAGAAGATTGTAGCTGCTCAGTATATCTTAGGAGGCTGGTAGTTTTTTCTTAACTTTATGACGACAACACTTCTAGGAATAGTTTAGAAGCTCGCAAAATTCTCTTTGATAAATTTGAGCACACAAAATGCATAAGTTTGTGAGCACTTTTAAATTAAGTCTTGCCTTGCGAGGAGCTTGGTAACAAGAGATCATGGGAGTCGTGTAGCCTCGTGTACATATTTACTTGTCTTTCTTAAAATGTCTTATTTTCATGGCTTCGTCGCACTTTAATACCAGTATTTCGTCTCACCTAGTTTGGCTTTTAGGAGTGAATTATTTTATATAGATAGATAGATTGTGGTTTCTAAGGCTCAGAATAGACTTGCAAGGTCCTTGGAGGACGTACCTGTGTGGCAGGTGGTGCGCGTCAAAAAAACTCCCGAACAAGAAGATTTTTACAGAAAATCTGACTTTGAAATAGTATTTTTACAACAGTGAACGCTTAGAAAATGAAATATATTGTTTCCAAGTCGAAAACATTTACCGATTTCTTCAGCAATGATGTAAAAAAAGTTATTTAAAAAAGTACCTTCGTGAAAGTGTTGTTAAGCATATATTCAAATGCAGGCAGTACTGTCTTTATTCCTTGAATTGTTGCATTAGATTTATGCGTGGATGCATGAATCTAGGATAATGCAAGGTAATCACGATGGAAATATGTAGATTCAATTTCAAGCAACGTCACTTCCGCAACTTCTAAGCAACGTAATTTCATTACGTTCTAATTAAGTATTTACTAAGAGAACAGTCTTAATAATTTAATTTCAAGTTCAGAGATCATTCAAAAGAAAGATAAAATCAAACAGTCCACAAGTCGGAGCTAACGTTTTAATTTCCTGCATTATGCGGAGACTAGGTCAGTTGTTCCCATTCCTTGAGACGCTACCTAAAATTCAGTATTTTAGTTAAAGTCGCTAGGTGTTTTGATTATAAGTCCTTGAATCTTTTAATTATGAGTCACTAAGTCGGTTAATTAAAGGCCACTGAGTCTGTAAATTATAAGTAGATGAGGGTTTTAATTATGAGTCACTGCTCATTTTAATTATGAGTCACTGAGTCTGTTATTTATGTCCCTGAGTAATTATGAGCCGCTAAGAATTTTAGACCTACTACTTACCCACAGTTCTTAGATAAGATGTTCTGATTGATAATATTGTGATTGTAGTACTTAATTTATTGATATCTTCTCACGGATTCCGACTCATCGTCGTCTAAGAATAAAATGCATGCGTTGACATAGGTTGGAATGATTAATCTGGGCAGGAATCTCAGTCTTTGCTAAAAAAAGTTTTAGAAATATTGTGTAAGTTAATTGCAGACCCCCATACCTTCTCCTCATTACTAGCGTCTCCGTACTACGGTTTTTCATTCTCGACAATCATATCACAGGAATCCTTTTAGTTACTTGTTCTTTATCTTGTGTAAGACCAATTTATCAGTGTTGAACAAAACCAAAACTTGTATGATTAGCTAAGACACAATCATTTAGAAAACCATAATGGCTGACTTGAATACAAATCAGCCTGGTTTCCAGGACAGCTGCATTTTCTCAGAATACGACACCAATTTCATTTTGTATTCTCCAAATACTCATTAGACTCCTGAAATAATAAATAATAAGTTTCTGAATATCATAATTCTAATTTCAAGAAACGGATTAGGTAAATTTTGCACTCGAGTCACCGAACCCACTTTTTCAAAATGAACCATCAAACTGTACTTCGTATGATGCAATGTTTTCTGGGAACATGCAGAACTCACAGAGGTTGTCAACGTACGTCAATGATCTTTCCAATGTGATCATGAATATTTCTGTTGTGTGACACTAGCTATCTCTGTTGTATTGCGTGACTCTAGCTATCTCTGTTGTATTGCGTGACACTAGCTATCTCTGTTGTATTGTGTGACACTAGCTATCTCTGTTGTATTGCATGACACTAGCTATCTCTGTTGTATTGCGTGAC
>VCRD01002780.1:25345-46867 GCA_006783055.1 Trinorchestia longiramus
TAGTTTTAGCTTGTGCTGCAACTGTAATTTCTTTATTTCGTTTGGTAGATTTTATCGTTCGCTTAACAGCCCTGCAGGCGTGGACTTCTACATTACAGTTGAAATCATATCTATGCCAGAAAAAAGAACATGTTAAAAAAGGTACTCATACATGAGTATTAATCTTCAACAACAGGCATTGAAAAATTTGTGTTAAAATAACATTTTTACTTTTGTGACGAATCATGAATACCAGAATGATGGACTAATACTTTAAAGTCTATATTAAACTTTTTTTTAAACTCATTGTTTTGACGAAATATGCAATGTGCTTTCTTATTTGCTCTACAATTGAAGACAACATTAATAGGAACTTTAAAGAGCAATATGAACTAAGAACAAATACATCACCGTTGAGTAAAAAGTTTTCCGAAAAAACTGAGTGGTAGGAAAACAATGGTTTTTAGAAGTTGTCTGCAGAGCCTTGGTTCGCCTCATAGAGACATTGCAGTGGAGCTACAATTCCTACCATGGCCCTTGATTATCAGTTGCACGATTTTAAGACACGTGTTTTCTCCATTTCAAAGAGGAGTAATTGGGGTGATTCGTTACAAAATTATGCTTATAAAAACTGGAAGAAAAATATTTTCAAATGATAATTTAACTGTTATACATGAGAGGGTACAGTTCTTTGATGATTTATGTAAAGCGAAAAAGTAACAATTGAAGAAGTGTAGAAAAAATTCCTATCAGAAGGAATTTCTAACATTATTTGGCGGCTCTTTAAAAATATGATTGAGCTAGAAATTTGTGGACCGAGTACTTTGCCACCAAGCTACGCATTTGTCTCGGGCTTCACCTGGGATGTCGGTAAAAAGGTTTATGCATCGAAGTTGTTCTGAGTTGATCATATGTTTACGAAGTAGTCAGTCCAGTTCCCCAAGTCCCAAGTTTAAAGTTTAGTATATCTGTTTGCCATACCGAGTTATGAAACCAAAAGTAGAGGATTTCAGGGACTAATCTACTCATATAATACACAATATATTTCCATCTCTCTCTATCCGTCCTATTTCTTCCAAGCTATTAATGAAGAAAAATTATTGGACTGAAATTAGAATTTAAAGGGAATAATTACTTCGACTTTTGCTACTGTTACTCTAATAAATATGTATAGTTAATTATATTAAGTGTGTGTAGAAATGAAAAATCTGTTTTATTTCATAGATTTTTAATTTTATCACATTTAATCAGTGAAATTTCCACAACCATACTATCGGTAGATAAGATACAGATTGGAAGTTTGGTATAAATTCATAAAAAATATTCAGGTTCTGATAGTACCACAGGTAAAACTGAAAGATATATTTTATTTCATAGATCCCTAATTTTATTATTTTTAAACCGTGAAATTTCCACTGATACTATCTAGACCATATTATCGGTAGATGAGGTACAGAATGAAAGTTATGTACACATTCATGAAAAATATTCATTTAAAATACAATATTTTTTGTAAGTCTCTAATACATTCGTCTTTATAATAATTCTAAATTAATCAATTTTAAACCGTAAAAAATCTACGGAAACTACCTAGTCTAGTATAAAAATTATATAACACTATGTAACGCTCATTTGATGTATAGTTTTTTACAACGACAAATTATACAACGACAAATTGGGCCTACATGAAAGTCGTGTTCTGATGAATTAATAATTGGTAGTAGGAGTTGTCTGAGCAGATGGTAAAGCTTATTCATTTATTTTGGTCTGTTACTACTCTGGATTAAGTCACATTTGATAGGCATATTTCACCGGTAATTTTTGATTGAATATGGTGGTGCGATGAAAATTCAAATTAACTCTTGAATGATTGAACCAAATTCTGGGATGATGTACCATAATTCTGAGGTGATTCACTATAATACTGGGGTGATGCAGCTTAATTATTGGCGACATGACTTTCATCAAAAATAATCCGTGCTACTTTAATTAAAAAGGTACCTCATCAGTTGTATACATTATGTAAAATATTTTATATAATTAAAATATAAAGCCAGCATTTGGAAAGGAGAGGGAACTTTCTATACGACGAATGAGACTAGATGGTAATGATTTCCTTTAAAATTTTACTAGAAAACAAGCTCATTTGTCCTTCTTTCTATAACTTTACGTTGGGACAGCTTCTAGTAATTAATTAGAATAAGGCGTTCACTTTTATTCTGAAAAGTGGGAATAGGTATAACTTCTTTAGTGAGATAACACATAAAGTTGATATCCTACTCATTCATGGAACGAAGATGGCAGTAATTTCATCTCTATTGTGCTGGATGGTTTTCAGCCAAACTAGAGAAACTTTGTCTTTTGTTTTGCATTCATGGACTTAAATCATTACTTCACCTATAATCCGAGCTTTGTGCTTAAAACCTAATGAGCTCTAAACTGAAGTATGTTTAGTAAGTTCTCAAAAGAACTTTTGTGGTTAAACTTGATATTATTTATTTCATATTATCAGTTACTTTATCAAACAAACAAACAAACAACTTTATTTCCAATCAAGTACACAGTACATAGACATTAGTACATTGGTTTTTCAAATTCTTAAGGTTAACATTCTTAGAGTAAGGATGATGGTGAGCTCCATGCGACGATCCTGGGATATCCACTGTTGCTGAAGCATAACTCCTTTGTACATGCTTAGTTCGAACCACTCGAAATAATTCATTTTTTAACTGACCATCAGTGTGCGCTCACAACTACTTTAAAATGACATCAAAACGAAATTAACGTACAAGCTGTGCTGAAACACCACAAATAACAATTTAATTATCGCTCGACCTGTGTCCGAGCACCACAAATAATAATTTAGTTATCGCTCGAGCTGCGTAAAAGTATATGAAGAAACAATTAAATTATTGCGCTAGCAGTGATTGAGCATCACAGGGAACAATCTCTAAATACATTCTTTTCACAGTTGACACAGATTCCCTTTCCCTACTTATCTCCGAAAAAAAACTTATCTTAACATTTAATTTTGGCAGTACTTCTCATGTTAACAAGGATATTATTCTTCGTTGACCGGATAGAACTTCTTATTCTCGTGGGTCTGAGCAACATTTAGGTACATTTTTCAGTAGTCACTTCAACTTGGTGAACCGAACATTTTCCACGTCACTGTTTTGGCAATCATAACATGTTTCATGATGAGAACTACATCGTGAGCCTCTGTCATACGGAGGAAGAAGGGCTAATTTTTTAAAGATAAGTGCAAAATAACTTCTCTCTATCCTCTCCAATAACCGTCCCAATAGCATTTTGTGACTCAGAAAGAATTGATTCCCTCCAAGAGACAGAACCTTCAACATACTCTATATCTTGCAGAATTGCACTGCAATTTTGGTGACTCGAAAACTATTCTTGTTTATTAATTTGCTCTACAGTAGAGTGTACCAATCTAATAATTGTTTGTAAAATTATTAGATACAATTTCGGTCTCGTAGTTAGTGAAATTCCATCACATAATTAGTGAGTTGATTTTTGTACGTTGTATACACATGCCTATAGTATTGAAATATGTGTGTGATTTTTTACAGACAAACATCAGACGCAGTGTCCGAAACTACTACGCATGAAAACACACTAATTTCAGCCTTAACTAAGTTTTTCTAAATTTACGAACCATAATCGAATTTCTTGGTAACAGTGCTTTATAACAAATTTCCTTGTAATTTGTCACCGTGAAATCAACGACTTTTGGATGAGAAAAAGATAGAGGACGTGACTACCAGTGTATTTGCTCTCTGCCTTTTGGAAGTGAGACAAGAGCAGTGTCTCAATCTCGAGAGATCCAACGCCATCGTCCAACTGGTGAGTCATTATCATTGTCAGTCACTGTCGCTGTCAGTTACATTCCTGGCCAGTCACTGTCACTGTCAGTCACATTCATGGCCAGTCACTGTCGCTGTCAGTCACATTCACGGCCAGTCACTGTCACTGTCAGTCACATTCACGGCCAGTCACCGTCACTGTCAGTCACATTCATGGCCAGTCACCGTCACTGTCAGTCACATTCATGGCCAGTCACTGTCACTGTCAGTCACTATCAGCGGAACCGTCAGGTTCTCTTCAGCCAGCGTGGATGAGGAAGTTACATTAGAGAGTAATGTGAGTTGTTAGTAATTTTTGTTCGCCGTTAAAGAATTCAGCCATAAGTAGCCATTTGAGTGCAAGTAAACGTTCTAAGAAACATATGGTATAAGACCTTACAATTTACAAAATTTGCTTGTGCGAAAATAGTATGACAATTCATTTTAATTTGCGTGGTAAATAATTGTTCTTTGCAAGTTCAAAACACAGAAACATGTTTATTTCTTATACGCGTGGTGTAGTCATGGTGAGCTCTGATTGACTGAAGTGGGAGGCCTCATCTTCTACATATTTTCTTAATACACACTGTACCTTCATCTCTCTCTCTCACTCTCTCTCTCTCTCTATCTATCCATTTCTCTATCTGTGTGTCCGTCCTATTTCTTCTACTCTATTATGAAAGAAAAATTATTGAACTGAAATCAGAAGAGGTATACATGTATTACAAATATTGCATCGTGGTTACCAAAGGCACCGGATTGCTATAAAACTAGTAGACCCACAAGGGAAGATTCACGGGATTTTTACTGAATTTTCTCGATTGGTCTGCCAGTGTACGCATACTTTGCAAAAGAGTTTCCACATTGAAGGGTGTGCCTTTGGTGTCCATAATACAATGCTTACAGTACATGTATACCCTACCGAATTTTCACCTATCTAAATCCTTCGGAGCGTGACGGAGAGACGAACCAAGCAAGCAAGAAACAACCGTGTATTATTGTATGGTGGAATATGCCATTTATCCCAATATTCTCCTTCTTCTCCTATAGTGTCATGTTATCGGTAGCTAACATACAGAATGAAAGTTTTGTATATATTCATGAAAAATTTTCAATTTTTAGTTACTAACCATTTAGTAAAAATTTCAGGACGTTCAGCGAACCAGTGAGCAAATCTTAAGCGACGAGGATAATCTCCTTCGAGAAGTTGTTGCTTAACTTTAGCTCTGTAAGGATAATATTGCAAATCATTACGAACAATTGTTTGGAAGGAGGATGATGACAATTCTGTGTCATTTCTTCTGTGCAAATGAAACGTAAGTATTTTCATCGAAAGTTACTAATGTTTAAAAGTTGGCTATCAATCCTAATAATATACTTCATGTGCAACTCTTATTTTTACAGCTATTATGTATCTCATTGATGAGAGATAGAAGTGGAACCAATTTGATGTGACTTGACATTTTTATGGAGACCATTTCTCTGCACTTAATGCAAATAACAGCCTAAAATATCTTCATTCACTGTGAAGTAATTAACATTTAAAGTTGAATTTGCTTTTTTGTGGCCCATACTGTATATTTCATTCATACAGGATGCTCGTATGTCTCATTTTCGTATCGTGACGATAATTATTGACTATCAAGCATCACTATCATAGCAGGAGCTATGTAGTATTTCGGACCTCACATGTAGTATTATTTGTTAAAACTTTTGTCAAAATTACAACAAAACTGCGTCTTGTTAGAAAATGTTTTCCTTTTTACAACCGTTTAAATTCTGTAATGTATTTAACTTGATAGTTCCCGTAAAAATGCCACAGCTTAGATTTGATTAATTTTAAATTATTACACATACGAATGTAATAAAGATTACCGAAGCATTATTGTGCTTGAACTGAATATTTTTTATAATTGCATTCAGAACTTCTGTTTTCTATCTTATCTACTGAGAACTCTAGGAAAAACTACTCTAGGAGAAGAAGGCTAATTACGGGAAAAAATGACGTATATTATAGTAACCGGGAGCCTTTGGTATCCACAATACAATGCTTATAACATCTATACTCGTTCTGATTTCAGCTCAATAATTTTTCTTCAGTAATGGATTGAAAGATATGGAACGGACACACATAGAGAGATAGAGAGAGACAGATATAGAGATGCACTGTGTATTTTATATTTATAAGTAGATTATTGATGGCGAGTAGAAATAAGGAAAATTAATTAAATTATGAGATGGGGAGGAATGTTAGCAAACTTTATCTGCAATGATTCTTTCGAAATTTTTGGGAGCTTTTGTAGGTTCACCCGAAATAAATCGATATCAGGAAGCACGTAAAATACAAGAAAATATCAGTACAATATTTGCAATGATTTAACCCTCGTCTGGTGTTCGGGTCTGTGGGATCCGTTTTCATTTTAATGCTAGTATTTCGATTCTTTATACATCCTGTAATGAAGTAAACATCTGTTTTGTGTTTTAATGTAACAATGTTTGATTTTGAGACATTTAATAGCTGAAAATACAACGGGTCCGCCAGACCCACGAACACTGTCTGAGTGACAACAATATGAACACTACACAAGGGTGAAGGTTAGGGATGATGCATTTATGATTTAACAAAACGTCCGTAGAACATTGAAGGATATTCCAATGGAAATAGAGGACTTATTAAAATATTAGGAAACATCAGAATAATAATAAAGAAAATAAATACTATGATAGTATTAGTACAGATTCGTATACATAATATAACAGTATACCCTACGTATCGTTTGTATAACATTGGTGATAGCCAAAATATGATTCATTTATTATTAGGTATTAAATTTGATAAAGTTAGTGTAATATTGAGGTTACAAATAATATTTTCAATCCGGACATAACTTGAGACACATATACAACAACACTGACTTATTTTGCACTAAACGATTATAACATGATCAAAGAAAGAGAAATTATAACTATGGCGACTAATTTGAAAAGTAGTTAACTCAAAATTAATTCCTGCACAATTATTCAGACTTTGATTTTCACATGTGATTTTTTCTAAGTTTGTTAATTCATTTCAGTCTTTTGTATGAACCTAGCAATGAGTAAGACTTTTGATACCCTGAGCGACTAGTCGTAATTAATGATTGTTAAGTAACTAGCTCTTGGCTTAGCACTATTTTCATCATTTCCCTCGTTCATGTGACTAATATTTCATTGACTTCTGTAGTGGAACTAGTATGTGACTTATCCTTAATTTGTTTATTCGTTTGTCAGGTTACTAGTTTGCAATTTACCATCATTATGAACCTGATTTAGCGAAAAGCAGGTCTATGTTGATCAGAGCGCAGAAAAGTACATAGCATTTGTAGAATAAACTTAACGTCTGTCTTCTCCTAATCAAAATATTCTCTGAATTTTCAATGAGAACACAATATAAACAAGTGTCACTTCTTGCCAGCAACGTAAATGTTCCAATTACTTACTTAGCTTTATGCTTCGGCAAATTACTATGGTGAACAGAATTCAGAGCACGCCCCAAACACTGAATTTAATTTACAACATCAATTTGAGCCAGGGAGAGGTGGGGAGAGGTGGGGAGAGGTGGGGAGACGTGGGGAGACGTGGGAAGAGGTGGGGAGACGTGGGGAGAGTTGGGAAGAGGGGAGAGGGGGAAAGACATGGGGAGAGGTGGGGAGATGTGGGTGAGGAGGAAACTTACGTGGTGATCAAGTCATAGTGTGTTCACACGGGGTCTACAGCTGCAAATGTGTTCCTATCCAAACCCTACTGTAACTGTGACTCTAATTCTCCTGTGGCTCGTAATTCACAGTCAGCACTGTCATGCACTTTAACACGTTGCCTCCGATTGCCTGATTGGTGTAAAACTTCACTTTGTACGCGTAGTCACTAGAAGGATCTGAAAAAATTCCAGAACCCAACCTAAGTGGTACACATACGTACCACTTCGGAGTCAACGTGTTAAATGCTCGTACAGAATTTTATACTGAAACAAACAAATTTTAAACACGTTAATTTCGTGGTAAGATTACTTCTTATCACAAGTTTTCATCTCAAGATGATTCAATTTCTCCAATTTACGTATTTTTTAAAGCTTCTAGACAAAAAAGAAAAAGGTCTGGCATACTGTATATCATGTCTTTATTTTACGCAGAAATTTTTTCAAGACTTAAAGAGTTCTTTGTCAGAAATTTCAGACTTTGGAGCCCGTTTACCACAAAAAAACTGTTGTGTAATTCAGCAGCTGCACAATTCAATTTTCTCGTAGTTTTTCCACAATTTACTCACCAATTGCAGTTTAAGATCAATTGTTGTATAAATTTGCTGGCGCTCTTACTCGAAGAGATATCAATATTGATCTCCACATTACCAAATTTCTGACTAATTAACGAGACAAAACGTCGTAGTAAAGAGAGTCTAATTCATGGAGCGATGCACTCGCAAATTCACTCAACTTTCACTAAACTAAGCAATTTTATACTCCCGTTCACAAATATTTTCGAATAAAATACATTATTTTTCTTCACTTTCAACTCTGACGTCAGAGTTCAGCAGTCGTGACGTTGGAAACAATCTTAGAAACTTTATTTTTCTGTGTATAAGATATTTTTCAAACCTTCCAATAGTGCTAGAGGCAAGAAAGGATGGAGTTATATTGACGTGAAATGGAAAATCGTTCATAATTCATGAACATTCTATTAGTGTTTCAAGAAAAAAATGGAATCGAGAAACAATGAAAAACAAATATTAACTGTCAGAAAAGGGCGTGTATATTAGTGTATTAACTGTAATCGTAGCGTCGAAAATGCCAAAAAGTAATAGGAAAATACATCATTTTTCAGCCTCTTTTTATTTTTGCCATGATTTCTTTCCTAGTTTTGAGCACATAGTGACGGTCAGTCGTGAGTACACGTCATGAGATCTCAGTGGCTTATTTTCTCCTTTAGTGAAGTGTAATGTGTCTCTGCATCCAACTCAGTGAGACTTTGTGTTCTCGAAATAAATGTCGAAGCAGGACTCTCTCCCCGGCCTTTGGAGTCATACTTTGTCATCTGCGAACCTGTGCTGTTTTGGTTGATTAATTAAGCAAAAAGTTAGAGTTGATCAACTGTGAATTTAGAGTCTTCGAAGAATCATAGAGAAGTTGGAACACCAGCGAATCTACAGAGTTTTATTTGAATGATGAAGGTTCAGAGTTAGTAGTTTGAAAATGTGCGGAGTTGATTAGCAGAAAAGTTGTACTTGGTCATTTGTGAATTTATGGTGTTTTAGCATGTTGCCCGAAATAACTACTGTAGTCAATTTGACACTCTGTAAAGTTTATTAGAAATAAATTTAAAAGTTCAAGTTGGCTATCTAAATATCTGTCATAGCTGTCATTTTTTAACTGAGTTCACAGCGCCAACTCAAAATATCGTGTTTTAAAAACTTTCTAATCACCCATCCGAAAACCTGTGATAATTGAGTAGATATTTTCTACGTCAGCGGGTACTGACGTGATTTCAATTATATGATTCGCCTTTTTAAGCTAAAGTGTACAAGTGTTGCACAAGTATATGCAGATCATTCAAGTCCATTAATTTCACTAAGAATAGATTGATATTATGAAATATTTGTCTCTCCAGTAATGCTACTTTAAATTACTACATACCATTCTTCTGTTTTACAACGTTTCCTTTGTTCTAAAATATTATGAAATACAAACTAAAAATCGAGTTTTGGCAAATGAAGTGTGTTGACAGAACCAGAGCTCTTCTCCTTTAATGTTGTGTAGATAATTCTTGTACGTATTTTTAATCGTACATTTGATAAGATCATGAATGAAATCTCGCACAACAGCATAATTTTGTGAAGGCTGCAACTGAAGAAATGTGTAAACCGTTTTTTCATGCCATGAAACTTTTATTCGTGTTTCAATATTGAAATCTTCGTTCCTTTTGTCATGTTATGGGCAAGTTGGTATAGTCAACGCATGGTTTGCACTCATAAAAGCAAGGGCACTCGTTTGTACTCACAAATAACCGTGTACTCTTCATATGTAAGCTTCATCATCCTCTGGACTACTCGAAGACTGCTCAAATTTATAACATTCTTGAAGGCGCTGCACGCACAGTTCGCTTCAAACTTAGAATTTCTGTTTACTTAGCGTTGAGTTTACTTCAAAAGAGAGCTAAATTTGTGGATGTTTTAATAAAAGTTTGCTGGCCTTGTCGAGAACTGCAGGCTCATTTCCATCAGTGTCCGTGTTGGTCATTGTCTGTTATATATATATATATATATATATATATATATATATATATATATATATATATATATATATTTTCCTTGTTTCACTCGTGTGGCTCTTGAACTTTTACCAGCCAACTTATCAGAATATATAAATCGTTATAATTATTCAGTCGGTGAACCCTTTTGTCTTTGAGTGGTTTGCAATGTAGATATAGTGATAATTATATTTGTCTGCTGCCACGATCTTCTATCATATCGTCAGCCTGTCTCTAAGCATCAACAATGCCTGTTTAATTTCGTCCTTATTATTGCATCTGTCCTTCGTTTTATTAGCGTAATAGAACTCAAGCCATAATTTTTTCCGCCTACATACAGCGTTTGACTTCACTGCTTCAGTCAGTTACAGCGTTGCAACCTTGCTTTTTTTATGCAGCTGTTAGTTCAACTGTGCAAGCAAACTCATTTTCCGGACGCGTTCTTTCATACACCTTTTTCAGTGTGGTCTTCATGGCTTTCTATCTGTTCACCTGCACTCTGTTACCAACCACCTCCACAATGCACAATTATCTCCCAGACCGCCAATTCCTCCCTGTCCTCCTCCCTACCCCCACCTTCTTCCGTCTTCCCTTCCACCGCCCTCTGACTGCGCTCGCCCCTTGCTTCCTCTGTGCTTGCTGTTACCAAGCACAGCGTTGTGAGGTGGTGGAGGGGACTGGTGGACCAGAATATGATAGATAGTTGACGTGTACTTCCTCACTAAACTCATGGAGAGGTGAAATCGATATAATATATTTGATTGTTATTTCTTCACAAATATTTGTAACAAAAGTTGATCTCTCAAATGCAGTTCGTTGATGACGGACTCTGTATTTGCTAAAGTTGCGTTCTTCTCAAATTTATAAACATGGTTAATTTTTTCTGCCTAACGAATTTAATTTTTCAGGGAGAAAGGCATGAAGCACATTAAAACATTCATATATAAAAATAGACCATGCCAACTAAAACAACAGCCGCAGCAACAGCAGACCATCATATGAAAAAGTTGTTAAGTAAAATTGTTTAAAAGCATCGGGCATTCTGCATTTCACATTCATGAGATATCTGGTGCACGGGCTGCCATCCTTATATTTCGTGAAGTATAATTAATATATATAATGCAAGGTCAGGGGATGTCTGCGAGCAGACTGGCCTTGTACTCTGTAGACGAAGAAGAATTTATTCATCCATATAAAGAAGACATATAACTAAACATAAACACACTAAAAGCAATTGTTTTATAGGTCCTCTTCATAAAAGTGATTATGAGTGATTGTTGCTCCAGCCAGGCGTGATGCTGGGAGTCAAAGAGCTGCTGAAGTAAAGAGTAGTGATTATTCCTGTAGAAGTGATCGAAGTAAAATTCTAATGAATTATTGTCAGCAGGTGGTGATGTGGTAAGAAAGTAGATATGTAGGTGACAAATGTTACAGTGGGGCCTTGTAATGGCTTCATACGGTCGTAACTCACGTTTCAAAGGCCAAAGAAATAAGGAAGGTTTGTGTCATGTGAACTTATGATTGGATGACTCAAGTGTCTCGGTTCGTTTCAGAAATTAAGCATCGGTGCCTAGAGCGAGATGCTTAACAAAGATTTTTAGCGTCCGGCATGTGATCAGAACTGAGTCTAGAAGTTTTGAGTCTTGTAATCGTCAGGGACCATAATCGGGTGAAAGTGGTAACCGGGCCTAACTTCGTCGAAAGTCTCAAGAGGAAAAGTGAGTTCGAAGCCGTACTCAAAATCTTGATGGACTCCTCGTAGTTTCATCAAACCATCTAGTGTTTCAGAGATGTGCTCACCATATAGGAAGCTTAGTACCTTAGAGCTTTACGAAAGTAAGACTTGCTTAGAATACTTTTAAGCTGCTCCAACGACGCATCAAAGTTTTTGCACAGCAAGAGGGATCTTTTAAACAGTCACACTTACGGGAGTTCTGTATCGGTGTTTAAAGCAGCATTGTTGCTGTACGGAGGAGGTCATCGACTTAGTCCTCGATTTTGCACCGGTGATAGTGATCGTTACCGTGAATTTTCATCCCCATTAGAATAGACGTAGTTCATTTTGAAAGCTTGACGAATACTTTTGAGTTTAATTTTAAATACGATACTTTTCTTCGGACAATCGTGCTCTAGAAAAATCAAGATAAAGCTTTCAAGTCGCCTTTTCAGAACTGAACGGAACATATTCATTTGATATCACTATTTTTATTTTATAGCATGATCTCAATTTTCAGATGATTGGCTTCAATTTCTCTGCCTTTCCTTCGTCTGCTTTATGATTATTTACCGTATGATTACACAGGTCGGCAAAAAAACAATTTTTGGAACATTTCCACAACACGATTAGTCAAATCATATAAATTTTGGTGTGAGAAAGACGAATATGACAATGAAAAGTCTCTATCAACTCTGGTTTCTGGTATAGGCGGAAACACACAGTAGGCAGAAATATTTTATTTCCACGCAACGGAGTAAGAAAAAACGACACATTTTAATTACACGTCCCATCAACATTGAAAGTGTAATCTACATTTTTGTAATAACAATTACATACTAAGAGTTCGTCATTGATGGGTGAACACATAGCTGATCCGCCGTAAAGAAAATCCTGTGGTGGCTTCATGAGATCGTTTACTTATGGCTTGCTTCTTGTAAGGGAATTCCGCAGCATCCCCACACACAGACCAACAGTAATCCATAAGTAGAGCTTCATTCCAACGGCCCTGATATCTTTATTTCATTACATTAATATCCTGATGGATTCTTTTTCCGTGACAGCTAAACAACTAGGAGGGAAAAATTTAGACAGGAGTGGGGAAAATAGATTTTAAGACACATGTTGCATCTGAGTTGATGATATTTTTCCAGAAGTACTGGCCCCAACTGAACGAAGCTATCATATCTTTTGTTGCCTAAGAATCCATGTGTATCTCCTTATGAAGCTTCCTAAGCTCGCTTTTTTCATCGCCAAAACTCCGTCAAACGTACGATTTTTTACAAGTTGTCGATTTTGTGCCCTAACAAAAGTACATTTTTTAACCTTTCTAAGACTCAATCTATCCTGGTTCATACCTTTGTCCAAATTTTTTTTCAGACTCAGTTTTATATGAAAAAGGGGGAGAAGAATATCTTTTCTGTCTGCCAGAGGCTCTGCAACATTTTTGCAGCTAGAGTCAAGATTCCTGCCATATTTGTATGAGTTTATTTCATGTAAACTGCGTGAGCAACAGGAATAGAAAAAAGACGGTTACCGTTGTAAAGTAATACAGCTTTTGAATTAAGCTTGGAGGAATCTAAGAATAGCCTCCATTCAGTTTGATCATGGTTCAACTTCAAACTTTTCATCAAGCCATTAAAGTCGCAGCAAGTAACCAGATTGTTTTTCTTCACAAAAAAAGAAGCATATTCCTCTGATGTTCTCTGTGCTGTGAGATGCTGACATTACGTTGGAGTGGATTCAATTACTTATCTTGACCCCTAAAGTTCTGTCTTCTCCTTTGACTAGTCAAAGACTCAAATGAGGTCTGTTAATTCTGTTTGACTGAGTTCGTGAGATGTGCCATCTTTTTCTTCAAAATATGAGTCATGGAATGTGGAGTATTGTTGGAATCTTATTCTTCCACACTGTCTTCCTTTCTTACTTCCAGCTTATAATGTTGTGGTGCAGAAGGAACTGGTAAAATATTTGAATGTTTAATAGGTCGAAAAACAGATGAAAGATTTGAGTATTCAACTCTTCCTCTTTACTTCATTGACAATCCTGTTAATGTAAGTGGATTCAGTCAGATGTAGCAGTTATCTGTATGATTTGTTAACTTCTTTCAAACTATAGGCACAGCAAAAGCCATAGATCGTTTTTATTTTTCAGTCAGTCTCATAGTATAAATGGAAAAGGGCTGAAACACACACATATATGGAGCCTATGACTTATCCTGATCCCCTAACTTCGTACCAAAATAATGTTCATAACCATTCTTCATTTCATTCTGACTACGAGTATTTCGTGCATGAAAATTGTGTCTAATTTCAGTTACTTGTATTAACAATTAAATTTTAGGGTCGATTTTTCATCATCAATAAAAAATTGCCTCATATGTCGCAAGATTGTTCGTGGCAGAAATGCCTCAAAATTTCTGTTAAGAAGAAAAACTAAAATTTTTCCTGCAGAATGTCACGAGCCTGCTTGAGTTAAGGCTCAATAAATTAACGCAAGAATTAGGCCCAGGATTTCTTATTATTATTAACTCGGAAATTTGTGCAGTATTTGCTCATTAGAGTGAGAAATTTTCTCCCGAACTTATGTTTGAAATAAAATTCAGAATTAAATAAAGACTTGTCATGCCTTGTATAGCACCTGTAGGGTGCACCTGAACTTACAGTACGCCAGATGTAAGCATTGATGGACCTGTACACCCTCACGAGAGGTCAGTTGGCGCGGAGTGCTCGTGCAGGAAGGGTGTGTGTGCTTGTCCTCAGAAGTCACGTTCTGTACACGAGCGCTCGACGAGCTAGATTCGGAGTCATATAAGTTATGAAGAGAAACTGAATATTTTTAAGTTAATTGCGTAACTGTGCAATCAGAAAATCCTTATCCTACAGTAATTTATAATGGAAACTACATTTGTCTTCTATATATTGTTTCTACTGACAGTACACTCAGAAGAACTTAGTTAATTTCTTCACATGATATCATTTCCGTAGCTGATCGTTGCCAAAGTTATATTGCTTCCTCTGTTATTTGTTCGCTGTTTGATTGATAAGCAGAGCGTCGTATAGTGTCTACGAGTTATGTTCTTTGAAAACCAAAAAAGTCTTGTATTTAATTTGAAGTAGGAAGCCGTGACTCACGAGCCGTGACACGAACACGCCCTCAAAAAATAATGCAAATGCGCAGAAAATGCGTTTTACGACAAGAAAACTTGAAGTTTCTGGCAGTACAAACTCTGGTCAAATTCAGTGAAATTTGGCTCCATAATTACGATAATTTGTGACACGATGTTAGTTTCATGGCATTTGTAACACGATGTTAGTTTCATGGCATTTGTAACACGATGTTAGTTTCATGGCATTTGTAACACGATGTTGGCTTCATGGCATTTGTAACACGATGTTAGTTTCATGGCATTTGTAACACGATGTTAGTTTCATGGCATTTGTAACACGATGTTAGTTTCATGGCATTTGTAACACGATGTTAGTTTCATGGCATTTGTAACACGGTGTTGGTTTCATGGCATTTGTAACACGATGTTAGTTTCATGGCATTTGTAACACGATGTTGGCTTCATGGCATTTGTAACACGGTGTTGGTTTCATGGTATTTGTAACACGATGTTAGTTTCATGGCATTTGTAACACGGTGTTGGTTTCATGGCATAGCGATTTTGCAATTTTACTTCTAACTTCCACGTGTGTGCGTGTATGTGTGTCGATTTGCATACTTGTAGCAAGTACTTTTATCGTGCCGTTGCTGAACGAGGGAATTTTTCTCCTTTTACCTTCATATTTTGAGAGTAGTCCTAAAATCCGATCATTTGCTAGACCGTTACTCAAACCAACAAACTGCAGTGCATCGCAGTAGTTTTTCCAATGCTGGCACCATTTATGTTTTTTTCTTTGTGTATATATCACCTGATGCCACTAAAAACCGTCCATCTGAACAGCGGAATAATGAATTTGTGTGCACAAGTGGCCTCTAATGACATAAAACGATACACTGCGTAGTTGTTGCTGATGCTGTAGCTTAATACCCATTACAGCCTCAAGTTTAAGCACCATAATACCAGAACAATATCTTTTAAACCACGTGTACTTACTCTTTATTTCATATCTTGGTATTGCAATATGTTTACAATGTATATTTAAAAAAATTAGAAGCTTTACTGCTCTCTATAATCAATATAAATATTTTTTTTGTCATCTTAAGAAAAATATTTGTATTGCTTATTAAGATTAGCACTGGGCTTTAATGGGTGGACTACATTTCTGACTTTTTGAGGGTATACATTTCGAACGTTCTGATAATTGAGGCTTCCATTTGATATTTGGCATTTTTGTGTGCAAGCTCTTTCATCTTAACTCGATTTACACTTGTCTTTTACACATAAACCTGTACGATCAAACTCAGTCTTTTGTCTCAGACCCTTAGGAAATGCCATTTTTGGAATGAATGTTTCCCATTAAATGAAGGCTTTGTGAATAAAATGAAAAATTAGATGAGTTTGAGGATGACAGATGAAGAGCTTGAGCTATCACACTAAATGCAAATGTCGGCGCTCTGCCTGCTAGCTCTGCAGGCTTCTCTTCATTGGCAAACTTCCACATTTCGTAAAAGTATTTTTGAATTTACGTTGTCTACTCAAGCGGCGCTTAGAAAGTCATACATGATCAGTAATTGGTGTGACCACAACATGAACGAAGTCACATACGACATCCGTGCTTGCATGACGCAGATTTAGTCTGAAGTGTGACACGGTGGCGTGTACCGCTACTGCAACACATCGCCCTCAATCAGGGTCATTGAGACAAGAAAATATTCAATTAACAACGATTTTAGTCATTATTAAAGCTCTGGGCTTCAAAGCTCAGATGCTGCACGTATGATAGTAGTGCTTGCGCTTCAATTGTTGAAGCACATTTTTGTTTCATTACATAAGCAAGCACTGGGAATGCTGAGTCTCATCAGAGCCATGACCTTCTTGGGAGGGAGTTCGAAGAAAGAACGTCAGTTGTTTAAACGTTTAATTTCCCCTGAGCGTTACAGTGCAGAGTTTGTACAAATGTGTTGAGATGAATTACATCAATAATAATATTATTATGAAAAGTTTTTATTAACATTATCATTATATTTCATAAAATGACTTTGATATTTTCAACCCAATGGAATCAAAATGGAGGTAATTTAGTCAAATGTAAGTAGCCTGTTCTTTGTCCTGTGTCTTCTGCCCTCTCTCCTCTCTCCTCTGTCCTCTGTCTTCTGTCTTCTGTAGTCCTTTAATATCCTGTTCAATAAAATAACAGCTATAGCTTAATCACTTCATTATCAGTAGCACAGATGCTATCTGTTCTCTCCATTTTTCCTCAGCTGCTGCTATCAGTTCTTTTCTGTTGATATTAATTACCTTCAATTACGATCCTATTCTTAAGGAATTGGTATTTGCTCAGAAGATTAACAAAGCTTAAACTGCAAGGAACAACATGCTGATCATTGAATATGTGAGTTTTAATGAATTTTTGTGGAAAAGCTCTAAAGAATGCAAGCCCCACACAATCTGCTTATGTTTTAGTTTATGCAGTCGGTAAATAAATCATTTTCGTTTGAATAATTAAAATACTCACAGATGAACGTTTTTCTTGGTTTACGTTGCTCGTTTGGCCGTTTATTTTGGCCGTTTCGAGATAAAATGTATTTTAAGTAATCATTTGTCTCTCTTATCCTCTAAAACTATGAATGATCTCTTGTTCTTTAATACAATCGTTATTTTCATAACACGCTGTATATCTCCTTCATTAACAATGCTTAAATCACATATTCAACTCAGATCTTGAAAGCCTAGTTTCGTATAGGCTAGAAAATTCAGTTTTCTGCTTTTGTGAACAGTTTTTGTATTTTCCAAAATGGAATCATACGAAGATAAAAAAAAACTGATAGAAATAATTCATTCAAAGTTTTCCGCTAGATTCTTAGAGAGTCTTCACTTCATACGTTCGTTTGCAAAATTTCAGGTATACATTTGTACGAAACTAGAAAGTGTTTTCTTTTCAGTAATGACTGATGTGTGTGTTTCCATGTTTTAAAAAGTTTCTAAAACATTTTTTCCTCTAACTTTTTCTACTAAGGGGATTTTTTATACTCGCAACATACTCTCACGACTACGGTGAAAATTGAAAAACCTTCTAAACAAAATATATAAGAAATTCATGTGAACCCATGACATTTTTTTTGCTTGAAGTGGAACTTTACTAGAAGGTTCTATTTTATATGTTTCTGTTATACGAACGATGCTCTCACCACCAGACACACCTGAACAGCTATGGTGTGCTTCCAGGTGAGATTAATTTATTAACCAAGCCATGCAGTACCATTTTTGTTGTAACTCCTGTTCTTCTTAATAATGTAAAAAGAGCCTTTCTTTCCGATAACATTTTGTTCAATTGTTTTTGTATTTGTTTTCATTTCAAATGAATTCTTATTTCATATTTTTATCGTCGTCGATGTTATTGCTTCAACTTTGTTAAGTAGTAAAGGACAACGTTTTCTAGAGGGATTTAAGAAATTCGTTGTTTATTAGGTTGCAGTCGACACAAACAGAGTAACTGAGGAATATACAATTAAATTCTAATTTATATATGTCATAGCTATTTAATTTTAAATTGATAAAGTTTGATTAAAACTTTTTACTTCCAAAGTGCTTAACTATAACATGAGCTCAAGCGCATGATACTGATATTAAAATATTAGCACTAGTATCCCTAGAGTTTATACTTCTTTTCATTTCACGTTTTCTTTGTGATATTTGGAACTGCAACAATTAATCAATTTCTTAGTCAGGGACTATTCTTAGCAACGGCGATTTCTGCGTCTAAACGGAAATTTCGAAACACTGCACCGCAATATGATGTATTAGTCAACAATGCTTGTTTTTTATTAAGAGTATGAATACGTTTACCATAAAACTCTGAATACCTAATGTTGGTCAGAGCGTCCCAAACTAAACATCCAAACGTGGAGTGAATCAAACAATCAAAAGGAACCGCACTCTGAGGCCAGAATTTCGATAGAGAAAGGAATGGATAAAGAAGAGATAATATGCATGGCCATTGAATTCATTGATAAAGACTGCCCTCGACAAGGCTGCAAACGTTGAGTATTAAGACACACTTTCTGAAACCCTAATATCTCAGATGCTGATTAAAACAGACGATATCAACGCATGTGTAAGGAATGGAGGGCTGATGATTATGATAGGGGAGATGCTATGCACTGTCCGTAAACCTGTTTCTGAGACACGGCCACGTACAACTCAAAACAGAAACACTCAGTGCTCAGTCACAGTTTGTGTACGAGGGTTTTCAGATTTTTGATACAGACATTATAGAGCCTGAACGTGAAAAGTGTGTATGTTGTTAACTTATGAAAATTTAAGACTGGTCATTCTATTTTTCTTTAACACAAATAGGGAGAATAATGCAGAAGTCAACCATTGTTTTTGATAACTTGCATTTATTTCGGATGTATGTGCTTATCATATGAGTGGATTAGGTGCCCTCCAATGAGGGCGTCATTTCTTTGGAAACGAGACAGGTGAAATGACAAAAATTGTGACATGAAACATAAAACAAGGGATGTTTTAGTACAAGTAAATATGTTTTGACTGACATTACAGTATTCGCATGGAATGGTACGCAGAACCTTAAGCACACGCTGAGGAGGGTACTCAAAAATTTATAATTCATATAGTTGTATGAAACTTTAATTTTAGCTTCCTTGTGTTATAACATTGCTTCCTTTTTTCAGTCACGTGTCGCCCACTTCTGCAGAAACTGACTCAGGTAATTAACAATGCTACACTATCTAAATCATTTAGCGAAACACGGTTTCTCAAAATTAGTTTAGATAGTTTATATAATTTTAATCATGCTTCTGTACGTATGAAAATATTCTTATCGCAAATGAGCCACAGTTGCAGGTTGCTTCACTGAATCATTCGATTAACTGATGTTCGATTTTAGATCTAGAAATTCAAGCCTTGGTTTGAGAAATTTTTGTTCACGCTTCACCGTACGAAATAAACTGCGTCAAAGAAGCTTTGAACAACACTTATCTGTGGTACATATGACACTTGAAACACGCTTGTCTGTGGTACACATGACACTTGAAACACGCTTCTCTGTGGTACACGTGACACTTGAAACACGCTTGTCTGTGGTACACATGAAACTTGAAACACGCTTGTCTGTGGTACATATTACACTTGAAACACGCTTGTCTGTGGTACACATGACACTTGAAACACGCTTGCCTGTGGCATACATGACACTTGAAACACGCTTGCCTGTGGCACACGTGACACTTGAAACACGCTTGCCTGTGGGACACATGGCACTTGAAACACGCTTGTCTGTGGCACACGTGACACTTGAAACACGCTTGCCTGTGGCATACATGACACTTGAAACACGCTTGCCTGTGGCATACATGACACTTGAAACACGCTTGCCTGTGGCACATGTGCAAAATACGTTGTTGACTTAGTAAGGACTTGCGTAAATTAACCTTTTTACTTTACTGCTCTTTGATGAGTTTTTTTTAACACGTTCTTCCTTGCTCATCTTAGCTCATTTTGATCGTTGCTGCACTCGTAATTTTCAGGCCAATTGAGACGTCAGTTCAAACGCACATACGTTGCAATCAAGTGATCGTAATTGTTATACCGGCAGCCGTGTTCTCGGTGTCACAAGATTTCGGTTCCTTCAAACGCACAGAACCTGCCAGTTAAAATCAATATAAAGTGTGAAATATTATGATAACTCATAACATTTCAATAAGAATATAACAACAAACTGATAGCAATACCACGTATGTGCAAACTTGTTTTCCTCCATTTAATTCATGTCTTTAAACATATTTTTGTATATAATCGTAAAAACATAAGCATATTATCATTATGAAATATACATAAACTCTCATTTGGCACTTTACCAAGAACTAGTTAGTATACAACTCTAAACTCATGTAGCATACTCAAATTGTATTTATTCGATTGAAAGTATTTTTTCGAAGTTTCCATTGACTTCATTTTGTCCAAGAGCTTTAAGCTAAAATTCGACATGATTCAAGTATACGATTCAATATAAATGATCCATCTACAATATCTACGACCATTAGAAGTAATGCACTTTCATCAGTATGTGTTCCACGGGGTTATATTTTATATATTTGAAAATGTTAGACCCGCTGGCTTACATTGTTTCTTTATTCACATCGAGCTTGTGCTCTTTCAGAATTACAATATGTTCTTTCTTCATATCAAGGACTTAAAGTGAACTTAGAGACTGAGTTTACTTGTCATTCAACTGTCATTTCATCTTTTCCCAGCATTCGAGTGTAAGAGAACATTGCGCAAATGATTTTCCGCGTAATTTCAGCAAAAAATTACCTTCGTATTTTCCTGCCATTGTCGTACATCACAAAAGTGCCAGTTACAATTAAAATATAATGAAAATTCATAGCTACTTGTAACACATTATCGAATATTTCGTTGATTCTGATTTTTCTATTTTGAAGAAGTTTACGTAAAAGTACTTGCAGTAAATGAGCATTAAAGAATATATATATATATGTATATATATATATATATATATATATATATATATATATATATATATATATATATATATAT